>ML685819.1:3294507-3414491 GCA_007922175.1 Pelusios castaneus | reverse complement strand
CTTCAAAGCGTCTGACGAAGTGGGATTTTCTCCCACGAAAGCTCATGCGATTAATAAATCTGTTAGTCTTTAAAAGTGCCACAAGACTCTGTTGTCATTTTAAAATAAATGTTAGCCTTGTCTGGAAGTTATACACACTGCTTACTCACTGAAAGCATAGTGTCTTGGTATAGGCTGAGACAGATAACTATAAATACTTTACACACACTTGCTTTTTTTTTTAACAATTTCTATTTTAAAAAATCTTCTGAACTTTTGGTACCATTGGAGAATTTGTATTAGTGAGGGTTTTACAAAAATCATTTATAATACATTCACAAAGACATAACATTTCATATACATAACAGTGTAAAAGCTTTATATATCTTTACTGAACTGTATCCTATGCATGTTCTCTGCTGTCTCACTTATGTTTTTTAGAGTAGACATAATTAAAACAACAAACTTGAAAAGACTGATCTTTGTACAACGTTAAACAGTTATCATAACTCATTAATACCCTGGCAGAGGCACAGAAACATACTTCATTTTTCCTAATAAGTGTTTGTAGAGGGTATATTTGATAGGAGGGTATTGTTAATGTTTTTAATCAATTTTTCATGTTGATCAAATGTTCTTAGTCAAGCAACGTCTTCATCATGATAGCAGTAAAATAACCCACCAGGAAAACATTTAATTCAGTGTTTTGAGATGTAGTAATAAATAGCCTTATTCTATTCCAATTTAACAGACTGTAAACAAGACATAATGGGATATATTGAGTAAACAAATATGGCTTAAAAGTTTCTAATACAACTAAAAACAATTCCTTACCAAACCTTTCTCCCACTGAAATCAAATGGAATCTAGTGAATACTAAAGACCCAATTCATAGTTGCAATTCAACTGCTCCTCTGGGGTTGGCTAGAGTCATCTCACCAGCAGCAGAATTAGAGCAGCCTGAGGGTCCTCTCTACCTTGCTCTAAGCTGCCTATAGTCCCAAAGGATTGTTTCAGCAATTAGGCATATCTGAACTGCAGTTATTTTCCACCCAGGAACTTCCCCTAATCAGAATAGCCACGTGAATATTCCCTCTACACTAGGAAAATTCTTCAGTGCCCTGTTACTATGGCCATACAGCAGCTTTATGCTGCCAGAGCAGGTACAGCACCCAGGATTTGGGCCCTAGGAAAGGACTCCATACTGTTTAGCATAGCTGCCCAGTAAAGACAGGATTTAGCTATCGGATCCCAGTGGTATAAATCATGAGTAACTTCACTGAAGTAAATGAAATTGCATGTGTGTTAAACTGCTATGTGCTTGTGAGGAGAATCAAGCTCACAGAGTAATGGCATCTTAATAATCAAAGATCAAAAACATTCACAACTGCTTTGAATTAGGTAATTTCAGAAAAAAACAGAATATTGATCAGTTGCTTCTGGTTCCTAGTCAGCAAAATGTTGAGCACTGGAGTACTAATCACTGGGTTAAGAGAGAAAGGTATGTGAAAGCAGCCATGACTACAGATTGACTGCAGCAGATGCTTCAGCATCTGACAGCTGATAATATACTTCTGTCTGCTTCAATATATTCATCGCTAAAATCAAGGCTACCTCATGACCTTGGTTCTGCATTGTAATGTTTTAACATTAGAACATTACACGGACAGCAGCAGCAGCATTACAAAATGTGACTTTAGTTGCAGATCCTCTTTAAGTGTCACTCTATGAAGAAATCGTACACCTTGAATTAATATGAACATGCCTTGTCTTTTTATCATGAAATAGCCTCCATGTTATATTTCACTTCTGATTATCTAGGCCAGTGGTTCTCAAACTTCATTGCACTGTGATTCCCCTTCTGACAATAAAACTTCCTACATGTCCCCAGGCAGGTTGGGGACTGGAATCTGAGCCTCATCACTCTGGGCTGAAGCCCCTAGGCTTTGGGTTCATCCTGGATCCCAGTGAGTCTAACACTAAAAGGGGGTTGCAACTCAGTTTGAGAATTGCTGATTAGAGTCTGAGGGACTTCAGTGGGACTCATCTGCTGAGTAAAGCTGCAGGATCATGCTCTGAATGATTAATTTTAATGGGTCGTGCAGTTAAACCAAACATCAATGTATTTTTAAATGAAACATTTAGATTAATAGGAATAGCACTATCTGAATAAATGCAAGCCAACTGACCTACCTCTATCATTGGCCATGAGAGCATGGTGAAACTGCTCCTGGCACTAAAAGGCATCTTGTGACAGTATAGGAATAGGGTGGAAGATTAAAATGTCTTCAATGACCCCTCCCTCCCCCCCATAAACTCCTTAAGAATAGGAAAAGAGGAGCTACAAAAGACTTCACTTGTTAGCAGTCATTCTTTCTCCAGGGTAAAATTTGATGGGAAAGGCAAGATTTTAAGAAATTTACTGAAGTAAATGATATATTAAAATATTATGGTATATATATTTTAAATGTCATAGAATCTTAGGATTGGAAGGGACCTCATGAGGTCATCTACTCCAACCCCCTGCTAAAAGCAGGACAACTCCCACTAAATCATCTCAGCCAGACTTTTGTCTAACTGGGTGGTAAATGTTTCCAAAGATGGAGATTCCACCACCTCCCAAGGTAACCCATCCCAATGCTTCACCACCTTCCTAGTGAGAAAGCTTTTCCTAATATCCAACCTCGACCTCCTCAGCTGCAACTTGAAACCATTGCTCCTTGTTCTGTCCTCTGTTACTACTGAGAACAGCCTAGCTCCCTCCTCTTTGGAGCACCCCTTCAAGTAGTTGAAGGTTGCTATCAAATCTCCCCTCAGTCTTCTCTTCTGTAGACTAAATAAGCCTAGTTCCTTCAGTCTCTTCTCATAAGTCATGTGCTCCAGCCCCCTAATCATTTTTGTTGCCCTCTGCTGGACTCTTCCTAATTTGTCCACATCCTTTCTGTAGTGGGGAGCCCAAAACTGGACACAGTATTCCAGATGTGGCCTCACCAGTGCCGAATAGAGGGGAATAATCACATCCCTTGATCTGCTGGCAATACTCCTACTGATGCAGCCCAATATGCCATTGGCCTTTTTGGCAACAAGAGTGCACTGTTGGCTTATATCCAGCTTCCCGTCCACCATAACCCCCAGGTCCTTTTCTACAGTGCTGCTACTTAGCTGATTGGCCCCCAGCCTGTAGGAATGCATGGGATTTTTCTTTCCTAAGTGCAAGACTTTGCACTTGTCCTTGCTGAACCTCATGAGATTTCTTTTGGCCCAATGCTCCAATTTGTCTAGGTCTCCCTGAATCCTATCCCTGCCCTCCAGTGTGTCTACCATTCCCCCCAGCTTGGTGTCATCCACGAACTTACTGAGCATGCAATCTATCCCATCATCGAGATCATTAATGAAGATGTTGAACAGAACTGGCCCAAGACCAACCTCTAGGGCACTCCACTCGTTACTGGTTGCTAACTAGACATTGAGCCATTGATGCCTACCCACTGAGCCCAATGATCTAGCCAGTTTTATATCCATCTTATGGTCCATTCATCCAACCCATACTTCCTTAACTTGCCGACAAGAATGCTGTGGGGAACCCTAACAAAAGCTTTGCTAAAGTCAAGGTATATCACATCGACAGCTATTCCCACAACCACAAATCCAGTCATCTCATCATAGAAGACAATCCGGTTGATCAGGCACAATTTGCCTTTTGAATCCATGCTAACTGTCCCCGATCATGCTATTTCCTTCCAAGTGTTTCAGAATGGATTCTTTGAGAACCTGCTCCATGATTTTTCCAGGGATTGAGGTGAAGCTGATTACTTTGTAGTTCCCTAGATCCTCCTTTTTCCCTTTCATGAAGATAGGTACTATATTGGCCTTTTTCCAATCAACCGGGATCTCCCCAGTTCACAACGAGTTTTCAAAGATAATGGCCAGCGGCTCTGATATCACATCGGCCAGCTCCCTCAGCACTCTCCATCCGGCCCCATAGACTTGTGCACATCCAACTTCTCTAAGTAGTCCCTAACATGACCTTCTATCACCGAGGTCTGCCATCCTTCTCTCCATTCTGTGTTAATCAGTGTAGTAGCCTGGGAGCTGACCCTGTCTGTGAAGACTGAGGTTAAAAAAAAAAAAAAAAGCATTGAGTACTTCAGCCTTCTCCGCATCATCCGCCACGAGGCTATCTGCCCCATTCGGTAAGGGACCTACAGCATCCCTGATCCCAATTTTTGTTACTGACATACTTGTAGAACCTCTTCCTGTTTTCCTTCACATCCCAGTAATGCAACTGTGATGCTGTAATGTTTCTAGTGTAGACACATCCTATGTCTGAGAAGCTAGGACAGCACAATCTACTGCCATTAGCTCTGTTTCCCAATAACCAACCAGCCAACCCCTGGAACAATGAACTCTTTGTATGAGTCTGCCCCATGGAAGGGTTAAGAGCTGAAATTTTCTGGCTAAAACATATAACCGGGAGCTCTGCTGTTTCTCCTGCTGAACCCCTGACAAAACAGGTCAGGAACTGTTGTAAAAGGTGGGTGCTTCTCTAAGTGAAGGACCAATCCATCACCACAAAGCAGAAGAAAGGGCTGGTGAAGGAAAAGGCAGGAAGGACTGTGTAGCCTATGAATGCTGACCAAACCCAGGACTCAGAGGTGTAAGATCTGGTTCAGGGGAAGCACATTCAGGACTGTTAGTTATTTTCCAAAGATCAGTAACTCTCAAGTGCTTTCAAGAGTAAAAATGCCTGTGGTAAATTAAATAGATTATTTTACTTAGCCTGTCACATTGTCCCTGACAAGGTTGATTGAGAAGCAGTCAGAGTTCCCAGAATGAGGTGGCACTCTGAGGGAATTTATATAAGCAACTGGGAACTCAGGAATGCAGAGGCATTTGTGCTGGGATTTAAGATGTGTGCTGCGGACTCCCACATCCCAAGGAAAGGATGAAAACATAAGGTCTGCAACTGGGAACACAGTTTCGCTCTGGGTCTCTAGGAACAATGACCTGGCTCTACCAGGATTGGTTTGACTTAGACACTTTTAGGATCTAGTGGCTGGGTTCACTCACAACAGACTGGCACATTTGTAGAGGGTGACTGGGTTAGGATGTGACAAGGTCTATCTTCAGTAAGGGAGAAAACCATTCTTGGGACATTCATGGCAAGAACTGTTTTGTTGGATTGCTTGTCCTTGAAATGGTTTCATGCATCTACACACCAGTGCTTTTAGCACTGTCTATATTTGGAAACAGAGCTGTTGCTGAAACAACAGATTCCCTTGAGCTGCTACTATCCAGAGGACAAAACTACTTTCAGCACCATTGAATAAAGTGTTCTTAAGACCTGGTAAAGATGAAATTTTATTAGAACTGGACCTAAATTATAGAGGAATTTGGAGCTGAAATAGAACATTTTGGTTTAGGGCCACCTCTACATCTTACTTACAAAATAGTTTCATTATTTATATTTCTACGGCTCTTTCTATCTCAGCATTTCAAATCCCATTACAAAAAACAATTAGTTTGCAACACTCCTAAACTTTATTATTCCCATTTGCAAACCTGGAAATGTAAGCACAAAAACTAACTCTTTGCAAGGCACATAGGAAACTACTAGCAGAACCAGCAAGAGCTGTCACACCTCATGACTTTCACTTTTGTGCTTTAGCTGTAAGATTATCCTTCCCTAAATGTCAGAGGAACAAATGAAACAGGAACTGTAAGCTCTAATTAGCTATAACAGGCCAAATTCATTCTTGGAGAAAACATTCATAGCTGTAGTATAGTTGGTGGAGTCATGCAGAATCTGCCAGGAATTATATTGGTATGTTATACAAGAGATCTTAAAATTCCTACATCCTGAACTGCGGCTGTCGGTTCACAGTGGATGACCATAATAATAATGAAACTTTTTGGATGACCATACTTGTTTCTCAATTTCTAGTTCAATTACTTGAAAATCTAGTGTAACTCTTTTAAAACAACTTGAGATCCCCTGTAATAATACAAACAGTGCTCTTGCACAGGTGATTCACACAGGCTATGAGCAAGGGTGTTGACTGCATCAGTCACCATGCTTCCAGTCCCAACTCATCCATGGAACAACAGCAGAAATAGGTTTGGGAATATTAAGCACCTCCACCCTAGCCTAAGGAAAAGTATCACAAGAAAAACTAAGAAGATAGGACGGAGAATTAGGGAAGAAAAGTTGAAATTATTACACAGGCAACCTTAAGTCTCTGGCTACCACAAGCTGGGAGTGGAAGAGAGGAGTGGTTCACTTAATAATTGCTCTGTGTACATGCAACCTGATATTCTGGTATGGAGCACTGTCAGAAGCAGGATACTGAGCAAGATGGACCATGATCTGTCCCAGTATCACAGCTCTTTTATTCTTATACTGTGTATAAAAAGTTCAAAAGCCCTGTTAAATAGACTCGTATAGCTCGTCAGCTTTCAGAAGTCCCTCCAGTTCTCTAAGCTTAACCTAACTGAGCCCTAGAAAGGACTGTTGCTGGTGGATTCCTATTATGATGAGTCTAGGGCAGTCAAATAAGTGTTCTAAAAGAGTTGGAGACCAATGATTGTGTCCCTTCTATGTTGCTGTGGTCTCTTTGGGCCTTCTAAACTATTAATCTCCAAAACCAACTTTGTGGCATCATTTTATTGACTCATTTATAAGTTTTAAAGCCTCATGACAGCTTTCTCATTCATGCAACAAACTTATTGCTGGGTTACCGTATTGCAATACAAGCTCGAGATGCTGGAATTTTCATGGCAGTGGTGATGACCAAAAGAAGGGAATAGTTAGAGATATTGTTTATTTTTATACTTTCTGGAGACATTTAAATTCAAAGTTTTGGGGTGTAATATTAAACCAGTGGTTTATTTGTGAAGTACCTAGGAGAAGGGGGATGAGAAGTCATGTAAAAGGGTCTTTGCAGTTGAAGACTGAGGTAGATAGTGCATTGTAATATATTTGAAATAATTCAAGCTACAAAAAATATAAATATGGTGACAAATATATTTGGGAGTCTGACTTATAGCTCTAAATAAATTTATTTTCTTTTCTACAGTATTACTGGGCAGTGACCAATTTATTGGGTTGATGAGGTACCAAAATAACCCCCACTCTTGTAAGGTATTACCTCCACAGGTGCTAACTCTCATGGTGGCTCTTGTGATATTTGGTTGAATTTATGAAGCTTCCCATTACTGGTATTGAGAATCTTCTCTTATTCAGAGTTTCCATCCTCACCTATTACTGCTAACATCACTGAACCCATGCTGCCTGTACTCATCAGGACAGCCATCATTTCCCAAGACTATTTGCATGTGGAGGTGAATCTGCCTATAATACAGAGAAAGCATGGTTCACAGGTTAGAGCTAGCCTGGAACTCAGGGTCAATTCCCTGTTCCACCACATACTTCCTGTCTTACCTTGGAAAAGTCATTAAGGCCTTGTACACACTACTAAGTTATCACGGGGTAAGGCTCCTTACCCCGTGATAACAATTAAAGCACCACCCGAACCCCTGCAGCTGGACTAGGGGGCTGGCCTGGACCGGTTCAGGCCAGCCCCCTAGCTCAGTCCTAGGGCTTCTGCTGGCAGCGGGACTTGAGCGCTTAAGCACCGCAGCCACCCAAACCCCTGCAGCTGGAGCCTGGTGGGTGACGGGGCTCCGCCGGCCGCCGACAGTCGAGCCCCTCCACTCACCGGGCTCCAGTGGAGCTCAGGTGGCCAGCGGCTGGAGCCCCGCTGCAGCCGCAGCCATGGTGGGGCATTCAAGCCCCGTGCCGGGGCCGGCTGTGGGGCTTGGCTGCCCGGCAGCAGCCCCAGCCCCGGCAGGGGTCTTAAGCCTCCCAGCAGGGCACAGCTGCCCAGTGGCTGGAGCCCCACCGTGCCCAGCTCGGCTGCCCGGGGGCTGGAGCCCCACCAGGGGAACTGGAGCTCCTGCAGCCCGGGCTCAGCTGCCACAGTGAGCTGGGGATCAGCTGCTGCTCAGCTGGCCGGCAGCAGCTGAGCCCCAGTCTATCTGAGCCCCAGCAGCAGAACTGGGGCTCACGTCAGCATCACTGCCAGCCTTTCGGCTGGCAGGGCAGTGCATGGTGGGATAGGTATCCACCATGCACTGCTCCTTCTAGCGAAAATTCAAAGGAGCGTGTGAATGCTCCTTTCGCTAGAAGGAGTGCTGTGTGGACGCAGTATAGCATTATAACGCTTGCTTGTCCCGCAATAACTTTTATTGCGGAACAAGTCTGTAGTGTGTACATGGCCTTCATCTAATTCCTTAAAGCTCATTAAGTTCCAAAGGGGTAGCTGCCACCATCCTCATTTGCTAAAGCTAGTTAAGCACTTTGCAAGTCAGTGTATCTCTGTGCTTCAGTTCCTCATGAGTAAAATGGAGCTAATTCCACTTTCCTGCATCTCCGTGATGGTGGGAGGATAAACTTATTAAAGAGTGTGATGTTCTCGGATAGTAGTCATCTTTGTCTAGCTGAAGTATTTGTATAGCCCCCATCACCTCTTGTTTCTAAGACTGCAGCCAGGCTACCTTCTGGTAAGGTTAAGGGGATGGCCTGGAGGAATCCACGAGGAGCCAGGGCAATGGGGAGCAGATAGGAAGTGCTGGAAAACTGATGTACATGGAAGAGGGCTGCTACATTGAGGCTATGTACACACGAGAACACTTGTCCCGCAATAAGTTATTGCGGGACAAGGAAAGCGCTATAAATATAGCGCTTTCTTGTGTACACACGTGCTGTTTCTTTCGCAAAGGAGCATTCACTGTGTGACTGCTCCTTTGCGAAAGAAGAGCAGTGCATGGTGGGCACCTGTCCCACCATACACTGCCCACAGCCAGCCCCCTAGCCCAGCTGCAGAGCTTCCGGTGGCAGCGGGGGCTGCATTGCCAGCCCCCGCTGTCATCCGAAGCCCGGAGGCTGAGCTGGGGGGCCGGGCTTCGGGAGTTAGCAGGCGCCGCGGCAAGCGCCGCAGCGCCTGCTGACACCTGAACCAGCTCGGGGTCCGGGTGGCAGCAGGGCGCCGCGGCGCTTAACTGCTGGAGCCCGTGCCGGCACCCGAAGCCCGGGAGCTGAGCTGGAGGGGCTGGCTTGAACCAGCTGGTTCAGGCCAGCCCCCTAGCTCAGTCCAGGGGAGCTGCCAATCCGGGCAGCTCCCAAAAATACTCAATTTCACTGCTCTGCTAGAGCAGTGAAATTGACATATATGTCAATATCACTGCTCAGCTAGAGCAGTGAAATTGACATATTTGACAGCTCCAATGTCCCAGAGTGGCCTTGATTGGCACTCTGGGACATTTCCGGAGGCTGTCTATTGCGCAAAATGAGTACACACGAGCATTACTGTGGAACAG
The DNA here is from genome assembly GCA_007922175.1 of Pelusios castaneus. Taxonomy (NCBI): domain Eukaryota; kingdom Metazoa; phylum Chordata; order Testudines; family Pelomedusidae; genus Pelusios; species Pelusios castaneus. The sequence continues at coordinate 3,405,134 of ML685819.1, read as the reverse complement.
CTGTTCCGTGATAATGCTACCACGCTCGTTTTGAGTGGTTTAACTGTTGCATGGCAACAGAGAAATTGATGTGTGTATGCTATTTGCTTTATTGCATGGTAAGGAGCCTTACCGCACAATAAAGTGATCATGTGTACATAGCCTGAGATGGAGAGAGACCCAAGCCATGGCATCCAGCATGATTTGAGCCAGCTCCAAAACTGGGTAGGTGGTAGGAGGACCCCCCTAGGCTTCCCTGGACAGCAAAAAGGCTGGTGGTGACCTGTCATGGGGGGTACTGGAGGATCCAGAGTTGTGTGGGATGCTGAGAGGATGCAGAGGAAAGGGGTGCAGCACACTGTAGGGTGGGGGACTGGGGTGCAGAGGGAGCTGTAGGGAAAGTACCCATTGAAGGGAAGAATGGGGGGAGCAGTGCAGGGAATGGAGTTAGGAAGGGGGCTAAGGGGTGGTGGCAGAATGAAAACAGGAGGGTATGAGACTGTCGGTGAGAAACAGCAGGGCAGGGGGGAAGAAGAGCCTGCAGTGACTATGGGAGAATGGCAGATCCCCGCAGGCCAGGTCGTAGGGTCACTGCTGGCTGGGAGCCCCGGGCTGTGCTGCCTGCGGCGGGAAATAATCCCCCCAGGGGCCGCCCAGTCACCGGCTTCCCTCGCGCACCAGCCGAGTCTCGAGCCCCCCCGGAGGATTTGGCGGGCTCGGGAAGCGGCCGCTGTTTTGCCGCATCACCCCAGCCAGGCGGGAGCGGGTCGGCCGAGCGCCGTCTCCTCCTCCGGGGCCACGTGACTAGAGCGCGAGCCGAGAGCAGGTCGGGGGGGAAGGACTGAGGCGCTGAGCACTGCGCCTGGGCTGCCTCTGGGATGGGGGAGGGGAGCCGCAGCTTCCTAGCTCGTGAGTCACCCCAATAGGCGGGGCGGGGCAGGGAGGCGCTGCGGCCACCCACGGAACCTCCGTACACCGCGGCGCCATTAGAGTCGCCAGCTCCCCGTAACTTTAGGGCGTCGGCAACTCAGTGCGCCCCTCCACCCCGCCTGTCCCACTGCTGAGCGCACAGCGCAGTACGGGCTGACGAGCAAAAACGAGACCACTCAGGCGGCTAAAGGCCCGCCGCCCGGTAGGCGGGCCCCTCCCCCCTTTCGACGGTGCTCATTGGTCGCTGCCCTTTCCAGCGCTGATTGGCTGGAGGGAGGCAGCGACGGGCGGCCATTGGTTGTGCGAACGGGATAATGAGCCGTGCGCAGCGTGATAGGGAGGGGCGGAGGGAGTCAGTGAGTAAGAAGTGCGTGTAGGGCCGTGTGCAAACCGCGTGTGGCGCAGCGCAGGCAGCAGTGGGGGACCTTCGCTAGTAGTAGCCGCGGACGAGAGAGCGGGGCCCTTCGTCGCCAGGACGCGCTATCTGTTGCGGGAGGATCGGCAAAGCCGTCTAGAGGTAAGCGTCAGGGCAGCTCAGTGGGGCTGGCGCTGGCCAGTGTGGTGTAGGCGGCGGTGGCGCACTCCGGCCTAGCGCGCGGGAAACCATCCGGGCCTGGCTGCGCCTCCCTTCCCCCTCTCCGGCCGGGCGCGGGTGAGGCACCTTGCCGCGGGAGGAGGCTACTTGAGAGCGAAGGTGGTTCGCTGAGGCCGGGGGCTTTGCCTCGGCTTTTCCCCGTGGCCAGGTGCGGGGCGGGCGGCACGCACACCCCTCTGGCGGGACGAAGGGCCGGCCGGCTGCGTTGGGCCCAAGGCCCCGGCGATCGGGGGCAGTGGAGTCTGGGCCTGGGTTCGTGCCCTGCGTTGGGCTGAATAGGCTGCCTGCTGTTCTTCCCGCCCGTGCCGCGAGCGAGCCACAGTCGGAGAGGACAGGCTGTGGCGTGATTGCACCATGTGGCCTCTCCATGTGCTCGGCTCAGCCTGAGAGAGCAGGGTCGGGGTGATGCAGCTATTTACGTCGGAGCTGTCCCGCCCTGTCTGTGAGCCCTGCAGTAAAGGCGTGAGCTTCAAATAAAGGGGTTGTAAATCCGAATTCCTGGTAAACTTAGTTTTTGGAGCCATCCCAGTCCGTTTTCGGTTACGCCCATATGGAGTAGCTGTTATCTGGAAGTGAATGGTGCAGAATAAATATCACTTGGGTAGTTGTGTGGGTCCTGCCACCGTAGCAACTGAGGCTGCTATAAGGCCTTAATTAACTACTGGAGTTTGAGAACTCTAGTGTTAAGGCTCAATTGGCAATAGCTGAAGATGGGGGGGAGGAGAGGGAGGCAACTCCCTGGCTCAAAGAGCCTGTTCCTGTATGGTATTTATAGGTCACATGACATACCAGTAAAATTAATTGGGAACTCATTAGGGTTACAGTGACAGTCTGGTTGGTATTAACAAAGAGTAGTTAAAATTCCTATGGTGTGGTGGAAGTAAATAGTTATCTTCATGAATGGCAGCTTTCCTCAAATAATTGGTGTATAGGCCATGCTCTAGAACCATGTTAATGTATGCATATTGTGCTTGAAATCATGTTGTCCCTGTCTTCCCTCCTGGATGCTCATGGGAGGAAAAATTCCAAAGGGGTAGCTGTGTTAGTCTAGTTGCAGAAAAACAACAGTCCTGTGGCACTTTTAAAGATTTAACAGATTTATTTATCGCATGGGATTTTCTCCCCAAAAATCTCATTTCATCAGACAAGTGGGATTTTCTCCCAGGATAGCTCATGCAATAAATAAATCTATTAAGTCTTTAAAAGTGCCACAGGCCTCTGTTTTTTGTGGGAGGAAAAGTAACTGCAGAGCAGGTTGGTTGGTATCTGACTCTCTTTGTTACTGTCAGGCTGGTTTTAATCTGGTTGTGGCATACAGATGATGCTAGCCTTGTAGATTTCCCTAACAAGGGAATGTGAGGTATTTTGTTGATTCTTACATTTGTCACTGCTTTTGATAGTTAACTTGTGTCTGGACCCTGCTTGGATAGATACGATTACTGTTTTTGGTGAGTTACTTCTGATCACAGAGCCATTTTTGTTAATAGCACTCTTTCATAAGGATTTGCTCTTAGATTTAAAATGTGGTGGAGTTCCATGCTGTGTATATTGTTTGTTTGGGAAGGATTTAGACTTGGGCTTTGTGACCTGTATTCTGGTCTTTTGTTATAACTGGGTGTTGGTGTCTCCTGGCTCCTCTAGTAACTGGTTAAAGGTTGAAGATTTTCTGGTATAAGATGCTGGTGATACTGATAACTTGGGGGGGAATATTTACAAGCATAGTAAAGATAACTGGCTGTAGTTGTAGGGTTGTACTTGCCTCTTGTCAATACAGTATACTATGATAATAGCTTGGAATCCAGAAACACCCAATGCTAACCCCCCTGCAGACCTCCCAATTATTACATGATTTGATCAGATGACTGCAATGTGTTGCATGTCCATCTCCTTAAATACGTTGAAACCATACTGTCACAGAATGACAATAACCATCTACTCAGTGGAGTTAGCTCCAGGGATCGCTTGTATTGCAGTACCATAGGAGGTGGAAAGGGGGTGTTAGAATGGGTAGGGGCATTGTATTGGCTCTAGAATGTAGCTTGTTTTCCCTGGAGACGAGGCTGATCCCTGTTTTTGATGTAAATGTATCTAAGAAATGTTCGAGTACTTGCTATGATATTAAAGCAAACTGGGGGGTAGGAGGTGGGATGTGGCGGACCCTATGAATTTGAAGATGTGGGTGTGAGAGGCATGAAGTAGGGTATTTTTTTCTCCCCTGTATGTGAATGAAGGTATTCTCTTCTTCCCCTCTCCCCTCACACATGTAGTTTGGATTCTTTTCCTTCTCTTAGACAAACCTGGCTTGACTCCTTGAAACTGCTGCTCTGCTCACAAGTCATTTAGCAGAGTGGCTTGTCTTCACTTTGCGTGGTGTGTGTGTTTTTTTTTTTTTTTTTTAAAACATATCTGCTGTTGTACATAGTCAAAGGCAGTGATGCCGGTCAAATTCCGTAACCGAGGATTAGATTTATTAACTGATAGTGAACTACCTAAAATATGAGTCATGTTCTAGAATGCAACTGAAAACACCTTCTAGCTCAGTTTTATTTGTACATAACTTAGAATAGCTTGAATAATATCTATTCTTTGCATTGTTCAAGCCTTTCTATTATAAGATATCTGTATTCCTCTTTTGGTCTAACTCTGCTTATGGCAGAACTATTGTTACCAATAACAAGCTTTTATCATCTTCCTCATAAGGCCATGTTCTCACTGAAAAAGGTAAGACTGCATACATCCGTTCTCATGATCAAAACAGTGGTTTTTGAAATTTAGACTCTAAGGATTTAAGCAAACTTGTTAGACTTGTTTAATGTAGTCAAAAGACAATTGGTCTTTATTGTTCTTTAAACTTATTGGTGTTTTTAGTCTTATTACTGGTAGATGGTTTTAGTGAGGGGATGGGGATCTCCAAAGTTGCTTTCTATATCTTGATTTCTAGATACTCTAGAGGAAAAACTTTTTGACCACTGTGTTACAATGATAAATTGAGTTTTTAAAGTGCTGAATAATAAAGTAAACTTGGAAAGTCCTGTTCCTAGAAGATTCTAGAACTATGATAAACGGTAGTAAACAGCACTGAAACTAAATTTATTGCTAATCTGACCAACTTCTTGTTGCCCCTGGTTTTTGTTTTTTATAAACTTTCTAACCTTGGCTATGAACAGCAAAGTTCTAGAGGTGGTCTGATCTACAAGGCTACAAGATGCAAAGCACTGTGATGTGAAAGATTAAATGTGTGCCACAAAATTACATTAAAAATTCCACATTCAAAGATATGAAAATATTCAGCTCTTTGCAGTAAAAAATCTATTGTAAAATTACACTACTTGGACATTAAAATAACAGACTTAATTGTGATCCATTTTGAGAGCTTGGGCATTCTGCCTGTGGTGTTTAGTGTTCTGCAGGGTCCATTCTTTCCTCTTTCCCTGCCCCCCCCCCCTGCAGAAAACTTAAACTCTCCACACCCAGATTTCCCTAGCTCTCATTGTCCATGGAGCTTTGAGGTCCATTGGGTACATTACTCATTACATCTTGTCCTAGCAAGCTTTTGAACTTTGAGTGCCACAAGTCCTCAGCTAGCCTAACTTCATCTCCCCATGCCCTCTCTTTCCAACATTTATTTATACTCATTTGTATACCTGGAGTAAAAATTAAGCTCTGAGTAGTATGTTTAAAAAATCAAACTTAATTACTTGATTGTGTTTAAATCTTGAAAGCTGTGATTTTCTAGTTGAGTATAAGGGACATGAAAATGATCCTTTCAGTAATAGGCAAAGGGGCTTATGTTGGGGAGGCCCTGTCAGAGGAGTGTACCACAAGCTGTTGTTTCTGAAGGGGAGAAGATGTTTTCAAATTGGACATCCTTAAGCTCTAATGTAATATATCAAAGGTTTAAATAATAACACATCTCTTCTCCCTACTTCTGTTTAGCTTGCACTTTTTCAGATTTCTGACTTCAGGGGTACTCTGGTAACCCTAAGGTTCCATCCGGTCTGTCCTGGAATACAAAGATAATCTCTTAAATGAGATTCAGTCCTTGATGTACCATAACACCCCCCCCCCCTTTTTTTTTTTCCCCTGAGTCACCTTTAATTGAGACTCTGGATGGCTCCAAAATAAAGATGATGCTGACTAATAAGTAATTGACCAATTTGCATAATTTTGGAAAAAAGACAGATGCGTCTTTTAAAGAGTTAATGGCTGCAGATGAACAAAACTTGTGCTATGCAGCATGCAAAAAGACACTAAGGGAAATATGGTTACATGTTGTAACTTAAATTGAATAAAACCATTAACTCTGCTGAATTAAGTTTAGTTCACATATGGCTCATACTTTTTTTCAAGCAGTCTGTTCTGTGGAAAGTTTCATGATAGCCATGGCAGTAAGCCATAGTTAAAGTACTGATCCTAACTGACAAGTTTACACATTTTTAGGACCCAGACAATGCAGCTCTCTGAATTCTGAAGCATTTTTAAAAGGTAGAAACTCTTTTTTTTTAATTTTAACATTCTTATAAACACTTGTCTTGTTCATCAAGCCTCTAGTTACAGGCTGTAGATATGTGTAGGCATCACACAGAGATAGTTTAATTTGTGGTCAAAATGGTGTTAATATAAGGTATTGATGCTGCAGTCAAAGGTACCTTTGAACATACAGAATAGCATACTCTGAGTCATTGGTGTTCAAGCTCTTGCAGTTGTGCAACATCCTCAGTAATGGACTTTATCTGTGTGCCCCCTTCCATTGTTGTGCAGCCAAACTTGGGCTGCTGGGGAGTAGAATGGGGAAGGAGCTGAAAGTTGGGGTAGAGAGGGACTGGGGCAGAGCTGCAGGAGAGGCAGGGGGCTGAATGGGGTTGGAGCAGAACAGGAAGTGTGTAATCCTGAGACATAAACCAGTATAAAGCTGGTACGGAGACTGCACAATATGCCTGAAGTAACTTGGCCTGCATGTTGCACAGTCCCCCATCTGCTCTGTTGGCGGGTGGAAGAAGTCTGAAGGGTGTGTCCTCTTTTCCAGAAGAGCAAGGCGTGTCAATTTCAGTACCCAGCCTACCTGTGCTCTGCCAGCATTTCTCTTGAGAAAGCAGCAGTGCATTGAGCACACCTCCAAGTATCACCCTACATTAATTACCTAGCAAGGATTTCATGAATGCTAAGAAATTTCTTTATCCTAAATTAATCATGTGGGCTCTATAGTCTTAACATTTACTTGTAAAAAGGACTTTGCTGTAGTGGAAAGCTTTTAATAAAAATGGATTTGACATATGCAGCCAAAGGAAGGTGACTGTATGTGATTCTTGTTTCCCTCTTGTAGACCATAGCACAGTACTGATGGATTTTTGGAAAGTTTTCCACTTACTTTGGCAGATGAGGGGTGAGATGGGGCTCTGTTTTGGGAAAGGACCAGCAATTCCCTCTTCCCCTTCAAAAAAGCTTAAATACCAATTAAAATCAGTTTTTGTTAAACTAGTTTGTAACTATTTTAAAGTGAAATGCATTACCAGTTCTGGGGTCTTTCTGAGGTCTATCAAGATATATAGTCATGCTTGTTATAGCACTATTTCTGTGGTGATCTGAGAAAGGGGCATACAGACCTGCCAGACGAATTCATGAGGGGTAATATGTTTGTCTGAACATTTTAAGACCTAAATTCTAAGTGCATTCCATTTTAATAAAAACAATCAAACTATAACTACTAAATATAAAATGGCTAAGTCATGGAATCTTCGTAATGAAAAAATGGCCAGGATAGCCCTCTCTACACATGCTCGCTGGCTACGTCATTTCCTGTCTCAAGAAAAAGCAGGGAGAAGAGTGTTCTTGCTTGCTTAAGAAATCGATTAATGCATTGCTGTTCATATTTAAAAAAAAAAAAAAAATTCAGAAAATAGAGGTACTTGAAACAGTCAACAGTAAACAATCCAACTGTCACACAAAAGCAGGTGGAATGAAGAAATTCATATTAAGTAGTAGATTGGTATTTCTGTTCTAATGCTTAACACAAGTTGTCAGTAAGGAGTTTATCAGCTTTCCTTTTTAACTGTAACCTTTGGCTTTATGACAATGCAGTAAGCAAAAAGACCCCCCTCAAGCCTTTCCGTTTGTTTTTCTGACTTGGTTGCACCACATTTTTACATTTTAATTTGTTGTAAGCATATTGCATTAGGGACTTGATTGTCATCTGTATCGTTCCAAGTAAAATTGGAGCCTGTGAATGTTACTTCAGTCCAAAATACTTCTGGTCACCAGGCTTGGTGGTAGTTCTTAGTTTTCTTTGCATACTGTACTAGTTTTGCTTACACTTTTCATGCAGTGTGGTGCAGCTTGAGGGAAAAAAATGCCAACACATTTTTTGTCACCTGTCTTATTTAGCTAGTGCACACATCCAGCTCTGTACTACTTGGCATGATTGCTGCAATCCATGACTTTTTGTTAACACCAAAATTTCCTTTGTATCCATGGCTCTGTGGTCTGGTCAGCAGTATAACTTCAGTTATGCAAAAACTAAGTTAATGCAAAGGACAGTTATTTCTGACATAAAGGTCTAATAGAAATTACAATTTTTAATTTGAAATTTTCTGATCTTTAGCTACTCTTATGAAAATGAAATTTGCCAGAAGTTTAATTTTTCATTTTTGACTGATTTCCTATTAGCAGCCTTAAATTTGTCAAATCAGCTATAATACTCATTACTGGACTGTCCAGGTATCAGAAACAGTACACAATTTGGAAGGCAAGATTTTTGAAATTGCATAGCAAATGTCTGCACAAAAGCTCATTTTGTAACAAATGGATAACTGAGTTGTTCCTGTAGACTTTATATCATAGTAATCAAGCGGAGTTTATAAAGGCTGGAGTTACTTGGGTTCTGTATACTTAGTTGATATTCATAGTTCGAGCATTTTGTCTGGGATTAACTTCTCATTACAAATCAGTAACTAGTTCAGTGTGGTCCAGTTGCTACTTAAAGATCCAACTTTCAGTGATTCTGATGGAAACTTCTCCAATATAAAGCTTCAAAATTGCTGGAAAGATGGTATTCTCTTGAGTGAGTAAGTGAACGGTTTTTTTTCGGTAAAGAATTAGGAAATGCAACTTGATGATGATGATGTGCTGTTAAAGGACAACTGGTCCAAAACCTGCATTTGAGTCTAAGCAAGCTTCTGCCAAACTTAAGATACAGTGAGTTGACTTGTGTTGCCTTACTGCCACTGCAGAAATTACGGCTGTGGTGCATGTCCACACTGCCCTTCTTGAGTCAGTGAGGTGCATCCTCGCCAAGAACACTGATCTGAGAGAGGCAGTGTGGGGGAACTGAGAGGACAGAGTAGTCTTGGCTTCCCTGGCAGGCTTTTGGGCTCCTGGCGTGCTGGGCCACCTATCCCCAGTGGAAGCTGGGGAAAGCCTCCTGAGGCTTCTTGCCTCTGGGGAGCAGGGTCCTGCTATCCTGCTTTCTCACATCCCCTCACCACTGGGAACCAGGCAGCCTTAATCAATTTCACTGCTCAGCCCTGACAACCAAACAAATTTGCTTCAGTATTGACAATTCTATCATGACAGCACTGTGTAGTACATGAGATTCAAAAGTGAAACTGACAGTTTTATTGTTTAAGCTTAAATAAAATGCAAAAACCACAATTTTAGAATCTTAAGATCTCCACCAGTCAGTTCTTAATTGATATCCATTTAAACACATTGTATTCCTGAAGATTCTGAGTTCCTCTTTTACAGAAGCCTGGGTGGATTGGTTTTTTGTCAAAGCTAGTTAAATCACAAACCTTGATCCCAAATACCAATTTTAAGTTTTGCATTTGTATTTTTATTAGTAGATGATACTCATTAATTGGTAGCTATTAAAACATTGACTTGCAATTAAACATTACCTTATCACTAAATATGGTGCTTGATTGCTAATCAGGATACACACTACCCATACATGATTATTCAATTATATACTTAAGATTCTTTTTAACATCTTTTACTGTGATAGAAAATGGCAAATGCATGTCTTTACTAGATCAAGAATTCTTGTCTTGTGTCAAGCTATGTTTAGATGGGTGCTTAAAGGCATAAGCAGCATTTTAGTTTTTATTAAACTTGTTAGCTTAAAAAAAATTCCCAGTACATTTTTTTTTTTTTTTTTTTTAATCAAAACATGTTTTGCCTTCAAAACTGACCTAAATAAAGGAAGTGTCTAGTTAGTGAATTGAACTGTTTCTGGCCACCATATGCTTCAAGATTTTAGAACTAATAGATCTCATCCTCACACCTAAATTTTTTTTATACATAGTTTGAAGGAAGAAAACAAGCATTCCTGCCATAACTCCCAATTAACAGCTTAACTTTGAATGATCTAGTTATTGAATCTGAACTAGTTGAATAAACTGAAATGAAGAAAACGTTCTTTCTGCTGTTGCATGAGAGGCTCTTGCTGAACCAGAAGCTGGTTGAAAACATAAACAACCTGGTCCCTAGTGCTTAGCCAGTGGTTTCCACTAGGTTAGCGATTTGACTTTCTTTAAAATACAACAGCAAGCATGTATTAAATATTTATGTACTTACTATAAAAATAATTTAGGTTAAACAATCACATGCCGTCAACTTCAAACTTGCCTTCCAATAGGCTTGCTTTCAAAAATTCTAATTTAAATATCTACTTAATTTAGGTAGACTTAAAAAAAATTTTTTTTTATCCCTTTTGATATAAAACCCTGTAATCAAATTGTAGTGTACTTTGGCTTTCTAGCCTGACATTTTATACTTGCACTTTATGCTACATGGGGTCTCATTGACACTTGCAGTATTCTGAATTGGGTTGACTTCTTGTATTGTCTCACTTCTTGGAACACTTCCATGTAATCATTTCTGGTGTATTGAAGAAGAGTAACCATTGCCTACTTAAAGCTAGGACTAGTCTAGCATTTTGTGACTAGCTTTGAATTACTTGGAGCCCATTTAGACATTTGTGTGTGATCCTATCATAGGCTATTGTACCTGTGAATGAGCAGCTATGTAGCTTAACTAGGCAAAGGAGCAATATCACACAATAGCGCTTAAGTTTCAGGACTACTTTACACTTATGTTTGGCTGTCGTTTTGCTTTGTTTCAGGACCATATATGCAACTACTTTAGTAATTTGTAGTTTAATAGTCTTTTAGAAGAGCCAAACTTTTCATCAAAAGAAATCTTAATTAATATTCTCTTTATGTAGGAAACGAAACTGCAGTGATGAGCAGCAACGAGTGTTTCAAGTGTGGACGTACTGGCCATTGGGCTCGGGAATGCCCTACTGGAATGGGTCGTGGCCGTGGGATGCGAAGCCGTGGCAGAGGTGGATTTACCTCCACAAGAGGTTTTTAACTTGCACGTACCTGAACAAAGAGTAAAATCTCACTAATTGCAAATGTACCACGAATGACCCCTTTACAAGCATTGCTTTAGTGACTGAGCAAACACAATTCTATTTTGGTAATCTTTATTTTGTCAAAGTATAGTTCCATTTTAAATGTGGTGATCTTTCATGCTTGTACACAAGAATATTCTTGTAAGAGTAAATGGCCTTATCGCAGCCCTCTGCTGTTAAATCTTGGAGAAGATTGGTGAGGTTGCTGGGACTCCTGTGGGAAGGGTTTTAGAGTGCAAATTCTCACATGGCTAATGTCTGAATCCTGATGTTTATATTGTGACATATTTTGATCCCTAAATAAACCATGGTTTTCTTGTTCCCCACCTAAATAGGCTATCAGTTCATGTCTTCATCTCTCCCGGACATCTGTTACCGCTGTGGTGAGTCTGGCCATCTTGCCAAGGACTGTGATCTTCAGGAGGATGGTAAATATTACTAAATTTTCTATATTTTGTCTACTCAGGTGTGTGGTGGGAGGTAAGGGAGAAGCTGAACATATGTCACATTTATTGAAAATAAACTGGTTTCTGTTAAATGTATGTTGTTGAGTAACTTTATCAAGGTTTTATAGTATGTTGTTGAGTAACTTTATCAAGGTTTTATAGTCTTGTTTGGGTTATTTTCTTAATGTGGAAGCCTGCTATAACTGCGGCAGAGGTGGCCATATTGCTAAGGACTGCAAGGAGCCAAAGCGCGAGAGAGAGCAGTGCTGCTACAACTGTGGCAAGCCTGGCCATCTGGCTCGTGATTGTGACCATGCAGATGAGCAAAAGTGCTATTCTTGTGGAGAGTTTGGACACATTCAAAAAGACTGCACCAAAGTTAAGTGCTATAGGTAAGGCATTAAAAGTATAAATGGGATGATTGTACAGTTAAATCAAGGGTAAGACATACCTTAAACTAAACCAGTATACAAATATTTCTTGTTCAGGCAAGTAGCAACCCTTGACCTTTTTTAAAAGAAATTTAACTTTTTGACTCATTTCAATGCACAGACTTAAGCAGCAATGTTTAGATTCATATGTTGTTCCTATTGCATTTGACTTGAGCAAAGTTCATGTACAGTGGTACAATAAATGCAGTGAAGCATGAAGATATTAAAAATAGCTCTCACATGGAATTGAGCTTGCCTAATATCAAAGGATGTATTTCAGACTACATTGGAACCAGTTACACAGCAGAAGCCTCAAATGCAGAGCTCATTAGTGGTACATTAGGTTATACTGTAATGGCAGTGAAGAGCAGTTTTGGTTACTGTTGAAGAGGCTAGCAAGTCCACTTTTATGTGATCAGTAATAAAATATTAATATTTCCTTCCTTCAGGTGTGGTGAAACTGGGCATGTAGCCATCAACTGCAGCAAGACAAGTGAAGTCAACTGCTATCGCTGTGGCGAGTCAGGGCACCTTGCACGGGAATGCACAATTGAAGCTACAGCTTAATAATTTCCTTTGTCGCCCCTCCTTTTTCTGATTGATGGTTGTATTATTTTTCTCTGAATCCTCTTCACTGGCCAAGGTTGGCAGATAGAGGCTACTCCCAGGCCAGTGAGCTTTACTTGCCGTGTAAAAGGAGGAAAGGGGTGGAAAAACCGACTTTCTGCATTTAACTACAAAAATGTTTATGTTTAGTTTGGTAGAGGTGTTATGTATAATGCTTTGTTAAAGAACCCCCTTTCCATGCCACTGGTGAATAGGGATTGAGTGAGAAGAGTTGAGTCAGACGAGCAAACACTCTCCAGGTTCCATGGGAGTGATCCTTTATAGGAGGAAGAATAAATCCTGGAAGTATCTGAACTTCCACAAGTAACTAACTTTAATTATATTACAATAATGGCCTTGGATTGTCTGACCTCAGTAGCTGTTAATAACATCAAGTAATGTCTTTATCAGGCCCTACCTAGAGCATATAGATGAGTGGGAGTAAACAAAACAAACAGATGCACGTGCCTGTTAATGGCCATGAGAAAGAGAGAGAGAGAGAAATCAGGAAATAATAAAAACATAAAGTAACAATAATTCAGTCAATGAATGTTAATGTCAGTGATACAGAAGGTAATGGGAAGCTTTAGAATAAGTATTTAAAACTAAATCTAAAACCCAGAATGAGTGCTCATAATATACACAATTTGGAGATATTCAAGAATTGCAAAGAAATGCATTTTCACAGAAATCAAGATGTTATTTTTGTATACTATATCACTTAAACCAACTGAGTTTCATTTGCTTGTAATCAGTTTTTAAAGTAAAATGGTAAAAGCAATTGAAGTCCTAGAACATAGAAATGTAATTTTAAACTATCAATAAAGCTGGAGGAGGAAGGGGAGTTTGGCTAAAGTTCCTTTTGTTTAGCTTTTGTTCTTTATGTACATAGTGCAAACCGCCATATTAAAGAGGGGAATGTGGAGGTGTTGAAAAGCTTACAGTTTGGACTTTTCTTTCATACGGAGTCTTATATGGTATAAAGTAGTCTCATAACATTCAGAATTTCATAGAATCACAAAATACAGGACTACTTACAGGCCTTCATTTCTCTGCATACACTGACTTGGGCAAAACAGTGCAAATAGGAACCAACATTTTTTTCCAACACTTGCACTGTTGCATACAAACTGATGTTTTAATGTGATTTGGGCAGAATAAAGCTGGCCTCTTCACTGCCACTTTGTAATCATAAACTCCAAAATGCTGCAATACTAATTCCTGTCAAATAGCTTGTTAAGCTGTCTGATACCTGCATGGCTTAACTTTTGAAAGGCAAGCATGTCATTACTAGCATATTAAGGAAGAATTAATATTTAACCTGTTAAGTGCCCCAGAATATATGGAAATACATTAAGATGTAGTTTTTTTTTTTTTAAATTTCTGTCAAGTGCCACTAAATGCAAACCTGTTTGAGCAAGGTAGGGTGAACTGTTCATAGCTGCTGGTTGCAGTCAAAATAACTGAAGTCATAGGATCTTAGGATTGGAAGGGACCTCATGAGGTCATCTAGTCCAACCTGCCGCTAAAAGCAGGACCACTCCCACTAAATCATCCCAGCCAGGGTTTTGTCTAACCGGGCCGTAAAAGTTTCCAAAGATGGAGATTCCACTACCTCCCTAGGTAACTCATTCCAATGCTTCACCACTCTCCTAGTGAGAAAGCTTTTCCTAATATCCAACCTCAATCTTCCCAGCTGCAACTTGAAACCATTGCTCTTGTTCTGTGCTCTGTTACTACCGAGAACAGCCTTGCTCCCTCCTCTTTGGAGCACCCCTTCAAGTAGTTGAAGGTTGCTATCAAATCCCCCCTCACCCATCTCTTCAAACTAAATAAACCTCTGGTTTCTTAATTCCAGTCTCACAGCAAGTAATAGATACCTTCAGTTAAACTGGAAATTCAACTTCATTGCACCATGTACCATCTTTTTCTGTTAGGCAAGGTTAGCCAAAATAAAACTCGTGAAAATCATTACCTAAGATTAGACCTTTTAAAGAATGGCTTTTGTTTGACATTGCAAGTCTGAAAATGCTGTGGAACCTTTGCCTGGCTCAGCTTAAAAGAATAAAGGGAGGCCACCAGGAAGCTGTCATAACTTGGCCTTTTTCTCTACCATATATGTGTACCCACTTCTGTTCTCATTTGGATGGTGCAAAAATTTTCCTTCTAATTGATGTTGCATCTCTGATCTGCACACTGAGGAAGAGTCCATCTCCTCTGTGCCAGCATGAATGCAGCTATCCCCAGAAAAGAATGATCAGGTAAGTTGCATCTGGGAAATCAGGTGCTTAAAACAAACCATGAACATGATTAACTTTTTTTTTTTTTTTTTTTTTTTTTTTTTTAATTAGTTGGAAAGATGGGGGCAAAGTATTGCCTCTTGAAGTGAATGTGTCCTCATCCATGGGGTGAGGGTTAATCGTAGTAAACCTTGCAGAACTAAGCTTCAGAAAGCAAATGGCCTGTATCCAATGAATTTTAGAGCCTTTGGGCACAACTGATTTAGTTTCTAGGGCAGATCTCAAAGGCTTCTGTCAAACTTTGGTAGCACCATCTTTCTATCTCTAGGTCAACAGGTCTTGCATAGTTCACAGGTATTAGCTGTGTCTTAAGGTGTGCAGTTCTGCAACTAGAAATTACTTGCTTATTGATACAAAATTTACAAGATTGACAAACTTCATTCTCATTACGGACACCTCTGTGTTTCTTGCAGGACAAGGGCAGTGAATACTGTAAGGGCCTGGCTGTGTAGCTTTCAGTTCCCTAGGCAACATGTATAGGTCTTAGCTTTGTCAAATCAATACCCATGCTTTTAAGAAGCTCTAAAGTTTTGCAGTCATACTTGGTGGAGCCTTAGTAATACCGCCAACAAATGCACTGTGCTGGGTTGAAAATCTGAAATTCCATGACAGTAACGGAATTTATCTGGCTACATGTATACAGCTCAGGAAGCCACATTGACATTGGGGTAGATTCAATTACAAGGAGGAGCGGCTACTGGAACCTGGTTATATCTCCCTTATCTCATAAATCCCAACCCCAGAACAAATTAGACTTCCATGGGAGCTCCTCAAAACTCCACTCAACCATGCCCTTTTTCCTTCTACTCTGAAACTGGATG
Source organism: Pelusios castaneus (assembly GCA_007922175.1). Taxonomy (NCBI): domain Eukaryota; kingdom Metazoa; phylum Chordata; order Testudines; family Pelomedusidae; genus Pelusios; species Pelusios castaneus. The sequence goes on along the minus strand of ML685819.1, from coordinate 3,389,614 downwards.
ACAGGCAGCAGATTGCAGAGGAGACAGGAGCTGCCAGCACCAATCATCTCATTTTGTATTGCAAGGGCCGGGCACTTGGTTTCTCTGGATTCCTCCCACACTCAGACCACCTTGGACACTGACATGAACTGCTCTTCCTTTTTCTGAAGAAATCTATATTCTTTTCAGATTCTGAAAAGAATGAACCCCTATAGCTTTCAAAATCTTCAGATCACCTTAGGACCTGTAAGCCTGCTATGAAATCCATAAAGAAGTGCATGGGGATAGTGGCTCACCTGCACCATTTTGACATTCATATATTTCCTTACCTGGATGACTGACTGGTAGTTCATAGAACAACCAATTCCAAAACAGCATATCTGTCATCAGGCAGCCATCCAGTTTGGCAAAGGTAATGTCACCTTTACATTTGAACCAAATTATAGATTTTTTTTTTTTTCCACTGTCTTGGGTTTTTGCTTCCAAAGCTGAAGAAAGAATTCTGTTAAATGTCTGAAGCCTGACACTCCACCTGGATGGCACTAGGTCCTTCGGGCCCCCCCCCGGCTTTTCCCCCCCCCCCCCCCCACTCTATAGTGAGAATTAAGGGTCGATCAATGTCAGCTCAGTGACTCGTCTTTGATTTCTGACTGCTTTATATGATCCACTACAATCTTGCAAAAGTCTCTACTGAGAATAACAGCTCACATCACCATGGCTTAGTTTGCTTCACCAGCCTTTCTGAGCAATATCGTGTGCAAAACAGCATGGAGTCATCTGTGCATATCTTTTCCAATCATTTATGCCATCACATAAGCCTTATGATGATGTAAACTTCCACACATTGGTATAACAATCTGTTCAGATGAGCCACAGTCCCTCTACTGACGAGGGAACTGCTTGTTGCTCACAGTGGCATGTGTATTTGATTAATCACTTGGTGGAAAATACCACTACTGTTGAGGTAAGTAACTGTTTGAGATGTGTTGTGCATGTGTACATTACACAACCCTCCCACCTTCTGCACTATTTCAGACATTAGATACACAGCAACGGAAACCTTTGTGGTAGACATGCCCTTTTTATGTCCTTGGATGAATGCAAACTCCCTCTTGGTTCTACTGGCAGAAGTCTCTTCCTTTCAGTTCATTGGGCTCACGTATACCTGCAGTGAAATGTATATGTGCACAACTGATTTTGAAGAACACTTACTGTACAGGTAAGTTCCAAGGTGTAGCTGTGTTAGTCTAGGTCAGCAAAACAAATGGAGTCCTGTGGCACTTTTTAATAGATAAATTTATTTAAAGGGCCACAGGACTCCTAGTTTGTACAGGTAAGCAAGTATAACACCTTTTAAACAAAGCACTTCACAAGACAAGCTAGTATGATCTCTGTTTTACAAATGGGGATACTGAGGCCCAGAGGGAGGGTTGGGGGTTCCCCCCACTGTACAAGTGGAAATTGGGCACCTACCTCCTTATGCCTTCAAAATTCCCCCTGAGAAATGTTGCATGATGTGACCCCAAGGTCACTCAGTAAAGGATAAAATCGACTGCATTCCTCTCCCAACCTGTGTAGCACAATGCTGTCACTTGCATTGAAGTTTTGCTAGAAGCTGAACTTTCTCAAGAAGTGCTAATGACTAATGGCCACAGATGTTCAGAGCCTCAGATTTGTATCTCTAAATATTCCTCTGATCCCATGTTGGGAAATGGACTCCATGCTGACTCAAGTCTCTTAAGTTCTTAGTTCTTTGCTTAAGGATAAGCACATGCTTTGTTGAACTGGAGTGTTAAACATAAAGCTGACTGAAAATGTAATCAGTTGTGGAAGATGATCATGAGTAGGTTTATTGTGGCTTGTGGCTCTTGCTGTAATAATAGTAAATATCCAGTAGGTGGCACTTGTATATAAATCGTGAGTCAACTGAGCATTCTCTTCCATTCCTGTCTTGCATACTAACAAATTTATTTATTGCATGAGTTTTTTGTGGGAGAAAATCCCACAGAAGCTCATTTGATTTGTCTTTAAAAGAATCACCGGACTCTGTTAGTCTAGATCAGCCAAACAAACAGAGCTACCCCTTTGGAACTTGTCTTTAACAGAGTGAAATACGAGTTTCAACATTTGCTTCCTCTCCTGTATTTAGTATGTTGATAGGTCTAGGCATGTGTTTTGGGTTAAACTCACCACAGAAATGCTGCAGCAGCACAAAACTGTGTATAAGTCAAACAGCACTTTGGAAAGTTCTTCAGGAAAAAAAACGGAAGTGTACTACAGTATTCTGAGAAGAAAATTTAGGAGTATGATGGGGGGGGAAACATAAACATATTTTATCTGGTGGCATCTAACTCTCCAATCAGGATTGGACCCCCTTTGTGCTGGTCCTGGGTGATGGGGTGGGGGGGAAGGAGTCTGAAGCATAGGGAAGGGCCAGAGAACTGCCAGGGCTGGGGGGAGAGGAGCCCTCAGTGGGGGGAAGCAGCTGGGGAACCTACAAGGGAGGGTGGAATGGGAGTCTGCAGTGCTGAGCTGGAGAAGAGAAAGGGTGGGAGATGGAGTGGGGAACTTACAAAGGAGGGGAGCCCACACTTGCAGAGCCAGGGAAGAGACCCTGCAGCGTGTAGGGCAGTGGGTTTCAAACTTTCTTTGTTGGGACCCAGCTCCCAACCCCTCAGCTCTGTTACAGCTTCCTTTGCTGAAAAAGAGCAGCCACCACCCGGCCTGGGGATGGGGTCCCCAAGCAGCAGCTGAAAGAAGCCAAGAGGGTTTCTTTCTGCAGCGTCCCTAGGGATGCCCCCTTAGATCAAAATGATCCACTACAGTGGGCTGCTTTCAGCAGGGATCCCCAGGCATGTATCAGGAAGGAGCCACTCCAGGAGGCTTCTTTCTGGGGAGTGCCTAGGGACAGGAGTAGTGGCTGAGAAATTTGAAAGGATGCTATCCTGCATCCCAGAGCAGCTTGTCCTTTCTAAATTTCTCACTGCTTCTACCTCCTCTCCCCAAGTGGGGCTGGGGGAAGCCCCAGCTTGAGGGAAAAGCCGTGGCCCAACGCAGCCCCTGCCCTAGAGGAGCCACCTGCAGGGCTTCCAGTGATTGGGGCATGGGGCAGCGCCAGGCGTCTTGGCCAGACATGGGGTAGCTGTCCATGCTCAGAGCAGTCCAGGTGGGCCAGGAGAGAAGCCCTGGCCTGGAGCAATGCTTGTGTGGTTCAGGGCAGCATTAGCTAGGCATGGAGCTTGCAGGTGAGAATCCCCCAAAAAGCCCTGGCTTCAGGCCAGCTGCCCCTGCCCCGGAGCTGCACCAATGGGGCTCGGTGCCAGGGCTGGAATAGCATCAGGCACAGGTTAGTGCCTCTGCACCAAAGCAGAGCCCATGGCCTAGAGCCATGATTGTGGGGCTCAGCAGTGCTGGCTGGGTGTGGGACAGGCGCCCCTGCATCCGCCTGTGGAGCAGCACTGGCTGGGCACAGTACTTAGAGCAGCCCCTGGAACAAAAGTGCTGGCTGGGGTGGGATAGCAGCAGCGGCCGGCCATGGGGCTGGGGCAGCTGCCCAGGCTTGGGGCAGCTGCTCGAGTCCTAGAAAAGTGCCACCTGGGCATGGATTAGCGACCTTCACCCCAAAGCCAAGCTTGTGAGAGGTGGGGCAGTTGCTCCAATCCCAGGAGCAACCCCAGGCACATTCAGGGTTGGGCCGGGGCAGCCTGTGCCCATGTCTCCATGCACCTTCTAGCAGCAGCACCAGGGTGCAAGTGTACTTTTAAGTTTCCCTGCTACTGTGCTGTGGGTTGTGGAAGATTTGAAAGGACACTGGCCACAGCTGGCTGGCGCTCTTTTAAGTTTCCTGCCCCTACCTGCTTCCTTTTCCCTTGGGAACGGTAGCAGTAGTGGGAGGTTAAGGATGCTGGCTACCCCGGCTATGCTGCGGTGCAAGGGCTGCAACCTCGTACCAAAATTTGTTCACCAGCCCTCCAAATGGACAAAGAATTGCAATATGGCCCCTTAACCAGAAAGGTTAGACACCCCTGCACTAGAACCGCCATTAGTCAGAGCTAATAGGGCTTTTCTTATGGCTCCATATTGTCTTGCTGACTTACATTTGCTCAGTTTTCAAGAATTAAGATTATCTAGGGGTTTGAATTGCCATTCTTGAAAATTTACTCTAAGCCCTGATAGTCAAACCAGCTTATTTGTGTACTGCTCATGCTGGCATTAAATTAAAGGAGACTTGCACAGGCTCTCACTGTATGGTATCACTGGGCATAATTTGCAGACTGTGCAGTGAGACATCAATCCTAGCTGAAACCTCTCGGTCCTACTCTAATAAGTGAGTTGCACATATCAAGTATTAGGGGGGATGAGGTACACGATCAATGGAACCCTATTTTCATGCCCCACATGCTAGCTCTGGCAATTAAGGAAAGAGCAAATAAAGCAAATGTGATATGGAATCAGGTCTGGCCCATGAACAGAAATCCCCAATCCTAGTTTCACAGTAATTATTTTAGTAGCCTCCTACAAGTGAAGTGGAGCTGTTTTAGTGGGAAGAGGTGTGCAGGCCTTTGCTAGTGGGTGGCATGAATAACAAAACGGACTTGCCTCAGGTTTACTGCCCCGTTTTGGGGCATCCCAAGAATATTTTCGGTGCCAGAAGGTATTGGAGAATTTAGACCCAGCGCCTCAATGGGAATTAGGCCCCTAAATCTCTCAGAGGATCGGGGCCTTAGTGCCTGGCTTGCCTCTCTTGGAAAGGCTCTGGTCTGGTGCAACAGCGCACAAGAGACCGTCACCTTGAGCCTGGACCGGGCCCCTTCCTTGGCCCAGGAAAGAAAAACGATTAAAAAAAAAGTCGGCTGGACCACCCGCCACACTAGGCAGACTTATTGCGCCTGCGCCTTTCAGGCCACGGCAGGAGCAGCATTTCAATGCGCATGCTCTCCAGAAAACCATCCATTGCGTTCGTGCGGAGCCACCGCTCGCGCATGCGCAAGACTAGGCTCACGCAGTCGGGGGCGCGCAGAGCCCGAAGTGTCGCAGAGGGGCGCGGTCCAGCGAGCGGCTGGGGAGGAAGTTCCGTTATGTTGGGCTCATCCCACTCTGTAATCGACTTCCTGTGTCTAGGCGACCCGGCCAGCCTCTTCCTTAGTCTTCTTCCGGGGTATTGCGGCGCGTGTACCTGCTCGCTGACCTCTGCCCTACTCCTGTCAAGGCGGCGCTTCCTGTTATCCGCGCGTGGGGAGCGGCGGGAGAGAAGGTGCCGCTTGTGGCCTGCTGGCGAGAGGCAGCGGAGATCATGGTGAGTGACGGGCGGTGTCAGCGCCGTTGGGCCCCGCAGCTGGTTCCGCACAGGGCCCCTGTTGGGACCCCTGCGTCTCCCTCCACACTGCTCGCTCCGCCCGCCTCCCTGTGGCCTCTCCACCGGGGGAAGGCCCGTCCCGCCGCTTCGGGGTCCCTGTGTTCTGGCCGGCCCCGTCCCAAGAACCTGGGCTATGCCCTTGTGCTAGGCGCTGTATAGACGTTTCCTGGCAACATGGAGTTCATATAGCCTCTGTGCCCTCCTGCGGTCCGTCCCATTGTGTTCACTGCTGCCTTTGCCAACAGCTCTCAGGGCACGTCGTGAGCCTCCGGGAAAGTCCACTATGATCACTTTTTGCAGAGCAAAGCAGAGTTCTGAGAGCAGCATCTCATGCTTCCCTATGCTCCCCTTTCTGTCTTTGACCATGTGTTCTTGGGCCTTATACTTAGATTATTGCATCTTTGGTGCAGGAACTTTGTTTTGTGAATTTGTACAGTGCACAATGGGGTCCTGGCCCCATCCTGGGAGTAGGGCCTGGGACGAGAGATTGGGAGAGGTGTTAGTTTCAGATTTTGAACAAAGCTGGGCACTTTGTCTATTTTCACTGTTTGAAAGCATATACTTGAGCTAGTCATTTTTGCATCATATTACGGCTAAACTTTGAAGTATTAGCTGCCATGTTAAGCAATGTCTCTCTCTCTTTTTCCACTTTAGGCTCGAAATGCAGAAAAGGCTATGTAAGTATAGCTTTGAGTTTGGGTGTATTAACCATCATTCAAAGTGTCTATATGGCTGTGCAATTCCCATTGGTATTTGTTGCTCATTACCATGGTAACTGAGCTCCTAGATGTGTTATTTAGTTATTAAATTCTGTCAGCATGTACAGCGCTTCCAGCGCCTGCTTCCAGCCTAAATCAAAGTTGTGTGTGCTATGTATGCAAATGAATGTTTCAGAGATGTCTTTTGATTCATGAGCAAAACTGATGGTTCTGCTCCATACTTGAAAGACATTGATTCTATCCACACCGAACTTAAATTCAAGAAGTCTTGGTTAATACATGGTAATATTCCATTATAAGCATACTTGTAAAGTATAATTTGTGATGGCACTTGAAGTATTAGGACTTCAGTAATGCTTCTTCCCTACTTAATCAATTGCATGTGATGGACATCATAAACCAGTGATGCTGTTTAGCCTGTGAATTTTAGATGTGTTATTAAAGTTAGATGTCAAACTCAAGTGTAATAGTGCTTTTAATGATCCTTTCTGGAACAGTCATGTTGTGGTCGGGTGGAGATAAACACATAAGATTAGTATTAAGCATTCAGGATCAGAAGCCTTAATTCAAGAAGATACTTCAAATCAACACGGCACCTGTACCTCTTATCTGTCAAGTTGTCTTCTTCACTGTAAGCATTAATTGATTACAGAATTGTAAACCTCCACTGGAGGCATGTGGTTACTTAGGTGCTAATATATTATGAATTGATGTAATGCGTCAGTTTGCTGGGCAACACCCTTTATTCTTTCTATGACTGGTTAGTATTGCAGAGTACTTTTGTCCTGTGAGAGTTTCTTATCTCATTGCAAAAGTGAGGAAAGGGTCTTGTTCTTGGGTTTTTAATTTACAGGAAACTAATGTAGGCTGGGGTTATGTTGATGTGCAACCAAGGCTTGGTGCAGTCCCTCACTCTCATAAATAATTGCATTAGGCCGCCCCCACTTTAGGAGCTATTTCAACTGTCTCAGGTATCCTGTCTTCTTTAGCTTACTGGAGGAGCATCATTCTGAAGCAACCTACATTCCTCTTGGCTAGAATCAGAGGCACTATAACTTTGGTTCTGAAGGACAATGGAGAACAAACAATTTGAAAAAACTCTTGTTGGAAGCAGCAGGGCCGGAAGAGATACTTGAAGGAACTTTTTGATATACCTATTTTTTAAAATAAGAAAAGTGATGTATATTAATCAGCCACAGAACATAAGTGGAATGTACCTGAACTGTTGAGAGAGAAAGATTATTGAAATGTTTCTGTAAAATTAACAACCTAGATATCCTTGTCTCCCTGGCCCCTAACTGGTTGTTGGTACTTTTAATACTAAGGTACACAAAATTAATGGCTGGGTGACTGCACTAGTAACTAGTGTTGACTACTTTGACGGGTGGCTTCAGTTTTGGAATATTCTCAATAGAAACAGTAGCTATCATTTTCTTTTTTGAAAGTTTATAGATAACATTAGTGCATCCATGCAGAATTTAACCAGTTAAATCCTTTGAACACCTTGGTTTAGAGGCTCACTGCTATTGCAGTGAAGAAGTTGAGAAGTAAACTGATTTTCTTTCTTCCTTTCAGGACAGCCTTGGCGAGATTTCGCCAAGCTCAACTTGAGGAAGGAAAAGTTAAGGTAAGCTGGAGAAAAATAGATTTTTAATGTTATTTTTAAATGAATAGCCAAGAAATTAGTCGTCACCCATTGACATGGAGTGCTGCCTCACAACTGCAAGCAGAGGGTATAAGGCAGGTGCAGTGGCTGCAGGAAGGGCTAAATGGTGGTCCCCAGGAAAGGGGCTTTAACTGGGAGAAGATTTGCAAAGTAGTATGGTAACGAAACACAAATAACTGTTATTGCTGGGCAAGAGCTGGAAACATTGTGCTGCACAGATATAGAGTGAACCATGCTTAAATCAACTTTTAATACTATAGATAGTCCATATAGCCAAAGCCACGTTGGCATTCCACGGTAGAAGCAATATACCTTCATATTGGAAGAATAACAGGGAGCTACAAGCAAGGTAGTTCAGAAGGCAGTTCTAAAAAATAAACGTAGTGACTGATGTTTCCTTCCGCTGACTGTACATTCATTGTCATTGGTTTTGATCATGGGATTTGTCAGCTCAGGAAAGCAAGAAAAACCCTTTTATAATCTTTTCACTTCCCTAGCATTGCACTACCAAAGTAGCAACCACTAAGCATTCCACTTTCAGGGGAAACTTGGGCCTTGAAAGTATCACAGCATGCTGTGCCATTATTCAGCTGTGTGGTGTCTCATGTCTGCTTAAATTTAACCATGCACGGTGAGAGAAACATTTAGTCCTTAAATCAAGTTAGATTGGCACATAGTTTGAAAAATAGTTGACTTCAGTTGCTTTGTGTTATGTCCTGAAACTAAAAAAGAACCCATAATCTTAAACCCAGATTCTGAACTGACTCTGCAGGTAGAGCCATGCATTGACTCTATTGGAGCTCTGTGTGCTGCAGGAGTCCACACACTTCAGGCAATTGCAGGATCAAAGCCATTGAAGGTTTTGGATCAATGTTTATTTCTCAAAACTAGGGAAAGTTTCTTACAGTAATTTTATCAGGAGGACATAACCTAGTAAAGGGCTCTATTCTGAGGTTATAATTTTGCATCGTTTCCCCAAGAATTGACACATTTATACACTTCTAGGAGGGGAATATAGAGTAATGCAATAGGAAAGAGTGATTATTGCGGATAAAACATACATGTGGTTTCTTAAGAGTTTCCCAGGAGAAGGGTGGTTGTTTGTGGGTTGAGGAGAGAGCGCACACTAATTGGGAGGTTGCCCCAAACATGGGGAAACATAAAAGATGTGAAAGTAAGGCCTGGAAGGAGTATAAGAAGTGGAAGTAGAAAGAGCTGTGTGGGCAAATATGTAAGTAGGGAGATTTGAAGGTGAGGAAGGTATGTATGGAATAATAGAAGTCAACGGCAAGATATAACGTGGTGGTGAAGTGATAGTGGCAGGAAGGGAAAATATGTTTACAGCAGCTTTTTGGATGAACTGGAAGGCTAAGAGGCCAGTTGTTAATGCAGAAAACTGGAGCATGGATTGGAATATTAGCATCAGCAATAGAAAGGAAGAGATCAACTTTATTGATGTACAGAGAAGCAGTTGAATCAGTGGACTAGATGTAGGCAGAGGAGTTAAAAGCTATACGCTGTGTTTGAGCCACACTGACTGGAGTGTTGCTAGTGTTGGAGAATGGAGACAATAGGGTTTGAAGAATGGAGGAAAATGGTTTGAATGGCAAGATGACAGGCTCTGTTTTGTACATGCTGGGCTTGAATTGGTAGCTGTGTTCAGTGATTAAACAGGAGGGAGTTCTTTCATCAGGGCTGTTATACTAAATCTTTAAAGATAGGGATGGGAAGAGGGGAAACTGGAGTAAGGAGGTTTGAATGGCTGATTTGCCTGGAACAAAACCATCAACAACTAGCCCATGTTACACTCAGCGTGTGAAATATCAGCTGCTTTGGGAACGTGTCACGCTTCAGAATTGGGTGGTTTGAAGCTTTACAATGTACATGTCTTTCTGCCAAATAGGAGCGAAGACCTTTTCTTGCATCAGAATGTAATGAATTGCCTAAAGCTGAAAAATGGAGACGTCAGGTATGCATCACACATATAGACTGCAAACATCAGGCTTTTCTAATTTTGTAGAAGGTGAACTGATAAATAATCAAATTATGAAAATATGCATAATTGTGACAGCATTTATACAATTAAAATAATGAGGTTATTGTACTGAACCACATACTAAATTTTTTTATATTTGTATTTGCTGCTAGAATTGTTCTTCTTAGCTCTTGTTTAAATAGTTAAATTAAGGATTGACTGAGGTCTAAGCTAAGATTGTGTGACTGATATTTTAATGTTAATGACCAGAAAGTTAAACAATAGACAGTGGGGTTTTTTGTTAGCACAAAGGTGGAAATGCCTGTTCAAGAAAGAATCATGGATAATGCATTTCCCAGTATGGATAGTTCTTTAGATCTTCAATCATTATAAATAGAGTGTTTGTGTACAAATTAAACTTAACATCTTATTGATATTTAAAATATGAGCTGTCTTAAGGATATAGAATGAATTAATAGTTGAAACCAGCCTGGCTTACTGACTCATCCAGAAACTAATTTCTGCATAATTATTTTTATTGAAACAGATTATTGGGGAAATTTCCAAGAAAGTGGCACAAATTCAAAATGGTGAGCATCTTCTAATTACAGTTCCAATGTCAGTTAACTTACTGCTGCAATTTACCTGGCTGTAAAATCATGTTGGCTGCTGTTTTAAGTTGTGGTTCAGCCTCAAACTAATACTGCTGGACAGTGGGTCCGGTGACTACTTTGATGCTCAATATCTGACACTAGAGTTAGAAAGAACACCTCTTCAGTGATGCATAGGAATTGTTTCTAGCCATGATGGTTTGATGTTAAAACTGCATCATTCCGTTTGCCTTCTTACTTCCATCCCTCATGTCAATTCTGACCTGATTTTAGTGGATATTTTTAAGAACATATATGGCTAGATCCAAGTAAGATGTAATAAAGTAAAATGGCAGTTACGATAATCTGGTTTTTAAAATCCTTGTGTTAGTTAGCTTAACTCTTATACTTTTTAAAATATTTGTTGATAAATATTTACCTTTAAAAATTCACAAATTAAAAAAACTGTGTCATCTGTATTAGAAGTCTGAGAGGCTATGTCAACTGCTAATGTTATGAACAGTTCCTGTTTCTGCTTTCAGGAGGAGCTACAATAGCTCAATTAGATAGGGGAGAAAAGTCCAATATTTTATCCACCTAACTGTGCTGTTGAAGCTCCTCTCAAAGATTCATTCATTTAGTTTTGTGAAACTATTGAAGTTTAGGTGTCAGTAATCTACTACACGTGTTGAAGAAAATTAAGTTAAATGACAACCATGCTTTATACATTTTTTGACCTGCCAGGATTAGAAATGGATAAGACGGTGCTTGTAGGAACAACATATTCTAAGTACTGGTCATAAACCAGTAAGCAAATACTTTTGATCCCTGTTTAAGATACTGCTTCCTGGTAGGAATGCCCCTCTGCCATATACATTGGCCAAACTGGACTGTCCTTGGGCAAAAGGATAAACGGACACAAATCCGACATAAAAAATGTCAACATCCATAAACCTGTAAGAGAAAATTTCAACCTCCATGGACACTCAGTAGCTGATCTGAAAGTTGCCATACTTCAACAAAGAAACTACAAAAATAGACTTCAGCGTGAAACTGCAGAGCTGGAGCTGATTTGCAAGCTTAACATAATCAGACTGGGTCTGAATAGGGACTTGGAATGGTTATCACACTACAAAAAGTGATTGTTCTGTTCACACATTTATCAACAGGTGTGAATAGGCCCCATCTGCTCTCTGAACTAAGGCCTTGTACACACTGCAAAGTTATTGCGCGATAACGCTCGTTATCCATGGTGTTGCGCGGTAACAGCCGTCTTACTGTGCAACATGTAAACCACCAAAACGAGGATGGTAGTGGCTACCGCGGAACAGCTGTTCCGCGATAGTTCGTGTGTGTACGGTTGCCGTGCAATATGAAACCTCCGGAAATGTCCCAGAATTCCAATTCCATCCCTTCTGCACTTCCTTCTGCACTCTGTGGCTGTGACGTGACTGTACCCGCCCTCCCATCATTCCCGGGAATTTTTGAATTCTTCACTCTTCCTGTTTGCTTGGTGTGGAGTGCAGCTGCAGCTGTGTACTCCAAGAGCAATGGCGGCTCAGCGCAGCAAACGTGCTCCAGTCTGGACCACAGCTGAGGTGCTTGATCTCATAGGCATCTGGGGAGAGTCTGCTGTGCAGGCACAGTTACATGGCAGCCGGCGGAATTTCGATATTTTTGGCCAGATTTCTCGGGCCATGGCAGAGAAGGGGTACGAGAGAGACACTCTTCAGTGCAGATCGAAGGTGAAGGAGTTGCGGATTACGTACCACAGAGCCAGAGAGGCAAACCGGCGCTCCGGCTCAGCGCCGGCGACATGCCGATTTTACAAGGAGCTGGAAGCAATCCTGAGCGGGGATCCCACAGCCACCCCAAAAGCTCCTGTGGACACGTCAGCACCCCCCCATGAAAAGTATACCGGAGCAGACGGTGATGAGCAATTCGTCGACGAGGACGTGGAGGTGGAAGATGACCTGGAGGGTGAAAGCAGTGCAGCCAAGCTAGGGAGCCAGGAGCTGTTCTCCACGCCACCTGACCCATGCTGCCCAGATTCCTTCTCCATACTGTCTTCGGAGGCAGTAGAGGGGAGCTCTGGTAAGTTTCATCAGAAGTGGCTTCTATGCTAGCTGGTTAAGCTTTGCGGGCAAATGAAGAGCGGGCAGGAAATAGGCGTTTTGAGTTTCATCCTTTCTTTTCTTTTTTGGATGGGGGGGTCTACCCCGCATTACATGAGCAGTGCATCAATGCATGTTGTAATTGCCAAGAAATCCTCTCCATTGAGATCACTGAAGGTGTCCTCGATGTACTTCCACAGCCTCCTAGTTAAATTCGATAGGAGAGCAACTGTTTCCCCTCCTCCATAGAGGGATACTCTCCCTTGCCAGTTGCAAAGCACAGCAGCGGGAACCATGGATGCGCACAAGCCTGCTGCGTACGGTCCTGGCTGAAAACCAGTGACATGAAGGATATGCATTCTGGCTTGCAGAGGCACTCTAAGCAGCGAGATATCGGATTCCATGGCAGTGCCGTATGTGAACTAATCGCCCAAAGCACTGCAAATAGTTCACGGAGCTGTGTGTCTTGTCTCGGCAACCTGAACCTCCCTTTGCAAAAGCCCTTTCAGTCCCCGGCAATGCCCTGTCCCGTGGGCACAGCGGAATGTGGCGGGAGAGCATATTACCGGCTCCTTAACCAAAGTGAGAACAATAGCACTACTTATGATGATTCATTTTTCCTTAGAAATGACCTTCGCCGGTCGGTGGTCTGCACCAGCTGACCGGCTGAGACAGATAAGGAGGAGGCCTCGCAGGAGCAAAGAGAATATCTTCCAGGAGCTGATGCAGTCCAACGAGGCATCAGTAAGGGAGACTAGACAATGGAGGCAGGAGTGCCGGCAGGAGCGCAAAGAAAACAATGTGAAGAGGCAGAAGCAGAAGGATGCCCTCATAAGCATCCTACAGGAGCAGACCCAACTGCTGAAGACCATGGTTGGTCTGCAGACCCAGCTGCTCCAGGCTCGCTCCCCCCTGCAGCCACAGCAACACTTTCTGTCCCCCATGCCCCATTCTCCCTCAAAGCAGTTCTTTGAAGCCCAGGGACCCTCCTGGTACAATGTTACATCCACTCCTGCACCAAGCTATGGCATTGAGACACGCACCTACACGCATCTATAGCCCCTTTTGCAGGCACTGCTTACTGTAAATATTTAATGTTTTATAATAATAAAATTGAATCATTTGAACTTTGCACAGTGTCTTTATTGATATACAATAAGATTAGTTGTTGCATGTTTAGTATTCACTCATTCGAGCATAGTACAGTACACGCCCACCGGCACCGTCCCTCCACCCCCCAATCAGCACCCAATAGTGCTTGGGAACACTACTGCACAGTGATGCAATGCGTCCTATGAGTCCCCATCACTAAAATGCACCCTAAGTGCCTCCCTTATGTGGACAGCTCTCAGCTGTGCCCCCCTGATAGTCCTAGTGGCTAGCTGCTGGAAGGCAAACTCTAGCCGCTCAGCCTCCATGTCCCATGAAGGGGGAAATTTCTCTCCCCTATTTTCACAGAGGTTATGCAGGACACAGCACGCCGCAATGATGGCTGGAATGTTGTCCTCATTTAAGTCTAGCCTCCCGTACAAACAGCGCCAGCGGCCTTTTAAGCGCCCAAAGGCGCACTCTACGGTCATTCGGCACCGGCTTAACCGGTAATTGAAGCGCTCCTTGCTGGGATCCAAATTTCCAGTATAGGGCTTCATGAGCCAAGGCATCAGTGGGTAGGCTGGGTCTCCTATGATGACTATGGGCATCTCCACATCCCCAACAGTAATTTTATCATCGGGGAAGAAGGTCCCTGCCTGCAACTTCCAGTACAGGCCCGTGTTCTGGAAAATGCGAGCATCATGCACCTTACCTGACCACCCCGCATTTATGTCTGTGAAACGCCCCCTGTGATCCACGAGTGCCTGAAGCACCATGGAGAAGTAGCCCTTTCTATTAATATACTCAGTCGCAAGATGGTCCGGAGCGAGAATAGGGATGTGCGTGCCGTCTATTGCCCCTTCACAGTTCGGGAATCCCATGGCTGCGAATCCATCGACGATCTCCCGCAGTTTGCCCAACGTCACTGTCCTCTGGAGCAGAACACGATTAATGGCTCTGCACACTTGTGAAACTGCTAACCCGACGGTCGACCTGCCAACTCCAAACTGATTCGCAACCGAGCGGTAGCAGTCTGGAGTTGCCATTTTCCACAGCGCGATTGCGACACGCTTCTCCATGCTGAGGCCGGCTCTCATTTTGGTGTCCTTGTGTCGCAGGGCAGGGGCTAGCTCCTCACACAGTTCCATGAATGTGGCTTTCCGCATTTGAAAGTTCTGTAGCCACTGCTCATCATCCCACACCTGCAAAACGATGCGGTCCCACCACTCGGTGCTTGTCTCTTGTGACCAGAACCGGCGGTGCACCATGTGCAGATGTTCTGTGAAGGAGCTCAGCAATGCGGTGCTGTTGTTCTGCATGGCAGTCACCAGCTCAGGGTCATCCGAATCCTGGTCTGATTCAGAGCTGAACGCATACTGTGCCACTAGCCGAGATGTATTCATTATGCTGAAGGTGACAGTCGAGATCAGACCTGGGTCCATGTTGCTGCCAAAGGACTTCCGGGAAGCAATGCGCTACTGTTGAAAATGGGCGTGAGTTGCTAGTAGTAACTCTCGTGACGCAAGGGGAACAGAATGCACCATGGGAAACCAAGACTTTACCCATGGTGCTCAGCGCTACTCTCTTTCTACCCAGGATTCTTAGCGCCAAATCAGGATGGATGGAACTGTGGGATAGGTTCCCACAATTCAATTGGGTTTCTTGTGAAATCGCGAATTGCAGGGGGGGGCTCTGTTCCGTCACAAGCGGCAGAGTGTGTACACGATCCTGCGCTACAAAAACCACATGACTTTTAAAGCGCAACGGGCTTGTTGCGCGATTATTCCTGTAGTGTGTACATGGCCTGACTTTGCTAACACTTGCCCTCCTCCATCCTGGCTTGTGTATATATACCTCTCCTCTGTGATTTCCACTTCATGCATCTGACAAAGTGGGTTATAGCCCACGAAAGCTTATGCCGAAGAAAATCTGTTAGTCTATAAGGTGCCACAGGACTCTCGTTGTTTTTGCTGTACACAGACTTAACACGGCTACCCCTCTGGAAATTCCTGGTAGAGTGGATAAAAATAAGTTTCCTGTAGAATTAGAGAGAGAGAAGAAGGTCAGTACCTGGTCCAACTCTTTCTCTCTGGAATGAGGTAGTGTGCTCAAGTTAAGTCTTTCAAGTCCCAAAACGGCTGGTTATGCGGCGAGGTCTCTGGCTAAAGCAAGAAAAGTGCTGAGCCTCCCCAAGAATTTTGGGGGTTGGGGGAGGACATTACCTCTAGTGAAACAAAGAGAAATGGGTCTTTCCAAAGTGGTTACTATACAGTCTCTGTTAAGAACTTCCTAATCATTTGTTTTAACTTGAAGCTGGTTTAGGTGAATTCAGAATTCGAGACTTGAATGATGAAATTAACAAACTCCTAAGAGAGAAGGGACACTGGGAGGTCCGGATAAAGGAGCTGGGAGGTCCTGATTATGCAGTAAGTATAAAACAACTGTGAGGGCAAACAGCATCTGTGCAGTTAACTGTGAATGGCTAACAAAGTGAAAGCCTATTGGATGATCAGTGTTACATAGTGTGCATGCATTAAACACACTTGGTTATTTTTTTCTTAGTGGCTGGTATTTCAAAGGTTAGTAAATCTTATTTAGCTTCTAAACGTATTGAATGGCATTTTACATCAGATATCGATGTCCTATTTTTCTCTCCCTCTCCCAGGTTCTGCAAATGACTATTTGATTACTTTCTTTCAGCATTGGACTCTTGTTAAGATAAAGCTATTAGTATATTTATTCACTCTTCAGAGATGCACAGACTGGCATTTTCTGTGCCTCCACTATCCTGTATTACATCTCAGTCAGCGTGTAGAGGTATTTAGCAGAGAGTAAATGCAACAATGAAACATTTGACCGTTGTCTCTAAGGTCTCTGACACAAAACATCTCTTATGATGAAAAATAAAAATGTAATGTGTGTTGATTTATTAAATCCCTCTATTAGAACTTGGACTGGTAATATTGTAATCACATAGGGTGTCAGCTATTAAACTTCTGTGTACGGCATTTTAATCCCATCTTGTCTGTAATGTAAAATCCAGCATGTGGAGTGACAAGGTGGGTCTGCTATGGGTCACAGTATTCCATGCTTTGCACACTATCCTTCTAACTGTTTGATACAGAGCAAAAGAGAGGATATTTTCTTTTTTTTTCCAAAAAAAGAAAGGCTGTTCAGTGGGCTGTTACTCCTGAGTCATCTGACATGAATAGATGGTAGGTAGGTAGGTTTTTGAGAATAGTAAGCCAGACCATGGGTAAGGCTAATTAACATAGGGAAAGAAATATGACAGTAGACTGGAATCATGATTTTTATCTCCTTTCTTTTTAAAGAGAGTTGGTCCTAAAATGCTAGATCATGAAGGAAAAGAAGTTCCAGGAAACAGAGGTTACAAATATTTTGGAGCTGCTAAAGATTTACCAGGTGTCAGAGAGCTCTTTGAAAAGGAACGTAAGTAACTTGAGCTAGTTTTCAGAATTATTTATTAGATGACCGTTTTATTTATTTTGCTTTGTCTGGCTGTCTGCCCTGTGCTTTCCTACCTTTCTCCAGCAGATGGCATAATGTTTATAGATTTTAATGGCAACCTGTGCCCAGCACAAAGTCTGCCAGGCTTCTGGCCCTATGGTACAGGGGTTAGGGCAGGAGCCTGGGAACACAGCAGACACCTGGGGTTGAAAAGCTGCTGTTCGTAAGTTTTGATTTGATCTACTTTTAGTCTTGATTGAAAAATAATATAAAAAAACCAAGTTTTTTAGAACAGACGACCTTAAAACCAACACTCTAAGAGGGACAAAACATGTACAGAATTAATTCAGATTGGTCAGAGTTCTTGTACGAGGCATTTTAAGCATTGTGAATGCATTTGTTTGCAAAAGGTCAGCTGGCCAGTATAGCGTGTATAGTGCCTACCCAACCTTTTGCAAACAAATGCATTCACGATGCTTAAAATGCCTCATACAAGTCCAATCTGAATTATTTCTGTACTTGTTTTGTCCTTCTTAGTGTGTTGGTTTTAGGGTCATCTGTTCTAAAAAAAACTTGGTTTTTTTTTTTTATATTATTTTTTTTCTTTATTGATTTGTGACTGTCACAGATGTGACCATTTCCCTGCTTCAGAACTGTGACCTTTCCATCCAGGATATCATCAGAGTAACTTCTCTACCATCTCTCCTGCCATTCAAAATGTGTCATCTGAAATGTAGGGTGAATCCTGGAGAAGGAGGTGGGGAAAAGAATCTTTTGGCACACATTAGGCCAGCAATCAGTCTAGTGAAACATTGACCACATTATAACCAAGTTGTCATTCATTAAAAATTCTTTCCTTGACTGAGAAGAAACCCATTTATTTACATCCCTATTCTATCACAGTCCTGATTATCTTGACTGAAAATAGATAAAATTGTTTTGCTCCACTCCCAAAACTTGAATACTAGACGTGTGTGTGTATAAATAAGGATAAAGAGGAAAATTGCTTATCTGTGTTCTCTTCCCTACCTTACTTTGCATTCATGCTTTAATTCCTATATTTCAGTATGAAGTAGAAACACACTATCTTTCTAGAGCAGGATGGCATGCCTGTAAGCTCATAAAACTAACCTTTGGTTAAAATTATTTGACACAGTCCTGTTAAAATGACTCTACTTGTGTTCAACCCTCTACTCCAAGTTTCATATTGACTACATCTTCATGAGAAGCTGTTTCTTCCATTTGCTATAATGCTTAGTGAAGATAAACTAATTTTATAGTCAAACGGAAAGGTAAATATCCTAGAGGGAAAGCTTTTTTCCTATTTGTATAAATGAATTGGATTTCATTTATCTTTTGAACAAGATAAGTTTAGTAGTGGAACTATTGACTCTTTGGATGGTCCACCCAAACGTATGTATAAATGTTACAAAATATGGTCATGGGGCACTTGGGCCTCAAAGCTGAAAAATGGAACCATTTTACATTTCTTTCTTCAGGAAGCATTGCTCCAGAATCCCATGTGGCATGTCTATGCTGAAAAACACCTGCAATTGTCCTGTGTCAACTGATTTGGGCTCGTGGGGCTCAAACTGTGGGGCTGTAGTGTAGAGGTTTGGATTTGAGCTGGAGCACAGGCTGTGCGATCGTCCTCATGCAGAGTGCCAGAGCTGCTGTCTCTATAACAGCCCAACTCTCTACACTGCAGGTTTATAGCCTGGGTCTGAGTCAGCTGACATGGGCCAGCTGTAGGTGTATTATTGCAGGGTAGACATACCTGCATAGGGCCATATGGGACTTCCCTGTTTCCTTTTAGATATTGTCAGTCATTGCTGAAGTAGAGCTTGTAGAATCCTCCGCCCCACCCCCCCCAAGCCTACTTTATAGGCGCAGTGGTGGGCAGCAGGAAGCTGGCATCAATCTAAAGAAAACTGCCAGAAAACGAAAGTTTATCAAAATACGAGGGATTAGGATAGTGGACAGTCAGTGCAGTCCAGGGAAGAATCTAACAGCTCTTTGAGTACTAGTGACAGCTATTTGTGGTGATCATTTTGTTTAAATTAATATGCCCGAGTGCTACAAGGTAAATGTGATTCACAAGGGCAGGAACAGCTGTTAAGATGTGTAGAATCTCAGTCTTTTTTTGGATGGTTGAGAGTGTGATGTTCACTTGTTCCTTCAGCCCTCCCTCCTCCAAGGAAGACTCGAGCTGAGCTCATGAAGGCTATTGATGCAGAGTATTACGGCTACAGGGATGAAGATGACGGGGTCTTGGAGCCATTGGAACAGGAGCATGAAAAGAAAGGTATGTCAAAAATGTTCTCTCTCACACTCACTTGCTCACTCTCTCTCTGCAGCTTCTTTAAGGCTGTTTCTGGTGTCCTGGGCATGTTACATGTAACCATCTCCAACTTACAGGCTACTAGAGCGAAAAGGGTGCTTTGGCCTTTACTCTTTAAAATGGTGTTTTGTTGCCTTCAGTACTTTATAGATCTTGTTCATAGTTCTACCACAGTGAATAAACAGTACTCTTGCCTTGGATAAGTTCTTAACTTAGTGCACTGTAATGTTTTTAATAAGAATTTCTGTTGTTGTCCCCTTTAACTATTATGCTTTCATTTAAAATAAGAGTAGGCAAGGGAGACGGGCATCTTCCTGTCACTCTTTCTGGATGTGCCTTGCAGAAATCTCAATGGAAAACTTGATTCAGCAACTTTTGAATTAGTTATAGGAAAATCAAATTCACGAAAACTTCCTTTTAAAGAGGGGATGAAATTTCTCATTCTTCCATCCCCTTCCAAAGTCGGGATGAAATCTCTCATTTCTTCACCTGCTTTCAAACACAAGTGTCCAGCTGCTGGGACTAATTTTTGTTGGAAGCCAGCTGGCTTATACCTTTTCACTGGAGCCAGCGGGTGCTGGAGAAAAGGACACAGGACTGGGAGTCAGAACATCTAAGTACTATGCCAGGCACAGCCACTAACACAAGTTTTGGGCATGAGAGCCTTTCTGTACCTCTGTTCTGTGTCTGTAAAGTGAAGATTCTCATTTCCCTGCTTTTGTGTAATAGTTTGATGGCCCCTGGAAAAGCACTGTACTATACCTGAGTGCTAGTATTACGATGCTGGGGTATAAATGAGTTCAGCAGAACATCTTGCCAAAAAAAAAAAAGAAAAGTCCACTGGAATCTAGCCTAAACTTAGCGTTCAGAAATCGGCATTGGTAAGACTGATTAGGTTATTTATTGATCCAAAATGACTTGTTGCATAAAGGAGTAGAGACTATTTGTGTGATTTACCATCTGACTCCAGTTAGTCTAAGTATACTCCTAAGTATACTAGTCTAAGTATATAAGTATACTGTTTTGTCTGTGATCACAAGGATTCTGAGGAAACTAATAATTTAAATGCATATATTATGTAAGGAATGAGCCTAAAGTGAATTAGATGAGCCACAGAGGAAATAACTGTGCTGCTGTAATTGATTATGGGGGGAAGCTCTATAAATAGTTATGAAATGTAGCTTTTCACCAGGTTTTTCTCCTCACTATGACTTCAGTATTTATGGAAAAAACTTTAGGTTGAATTGAGTTAGCTCATCTGCAGAGCATCCAGTAAAAGTCTCCGGTTCTACCCGCTTGAATGCCTTTGTAGTTCTAGTTAGTATGTAAAGTTGATATTATTGCATTGACTTCATCCTTTTTTGGTTTACTTCAGATTCTTTTTTAATACATAGAACAAAGCCACAAGTGGTGCATTGGGGGTTTGGGTTAAACTCAGTAGCTTTTTCCAAGTTACAATAACCTTTCCTTTCATGCCTTCTCCCACTCCCCCACTTCTAACTTCAGGCTTGTTTTTCCTGCAGAGCTGTTCTTTTTGGGTAGACACTCTGCGACCTGATCTTACCATAATGCTAATCCAGGCTGTGTACTCATCAACTTGCATCTGTTTTTCTGAGATAGAAGGAGCAAACGTTCTGTAGTAACATGTTTGAACAGGCCCCATGTGTTACACAGTACACAGTGTCTGAATTCAGCTGCAGAGTCCAGTCCCTTTTCATTCCCTGCAATTTCAGTTGCACAGAAATGCTGAAAGCTGTGCAGCAGTGAGAGGTATATAGAAAAACATTAAAAGAGAACCTATAATTACTGCAGGCCACTACCTAGCTTCCTGGTTACCACAGGATATAGTTCTAGTGGCTCAAATCAGGCGTTGTGCTGCAAACCTGTCAGTGCATAATTTGGCTTTCTCCTGGGTGGTGGGAAGAATGTGGAGGGGCAGAAGTAGATCAAGGTGATCTAAGGGGAGAGAGGGCTGATCCCTCTGTGATTGGGAATGGTGAGAGAAGAGGTACTTGGCGCCCCAGAGGAGTGGGCAATGGCAGCAGTCTAATGGTGGTAGAATGGGTTGCCCTTGACAGAGGGATAGAAAAGGGTGAGTAGAAGCATTTGGCAGGAACGGGCGTGGACCCTTGTGCAGGGAATAGTGAGTGAGCACATTGGGAAAAAGTGGGTCAGACTTTTGTAGGGTTATGAGAGTAGCAACAGGGTGGTGCCTAAATTGGATGGAAGGTAGCCATCGGTGGCAACAGGAAGGGGCTGGGAGCTCAAGTAGCGAGGAAGGAGTGAAGTATTAGAGTGAAAACAAGATCTGAGCATATAGGGCACTGCTGCAGACCTTAAAAATTTCTAGTGTTCTTGTCATCATTGGTTACAGACACAAGGGACAGTTGACTGCATTCACATGGCTACCTAACAACTTTCTCCCTACGTGATACTGCACCATTTATAATAAATGGAGATGCTCAAGCAAATAGTTTGGTTTGATAGGGAGGGAGACAGGGAATTGAATTGGTTCATCCAAGGTGGAATTTGTTGGCCTCTGAATCATACAGTAAGGAGTATCTGTTTTCTCTAGGTTCTTTTGAGTAGGTGGGGGCTTAGGGTTATGAGGTGGTTATTTTGGTGGGTAGTTGCTAGTTTGGGCAAATCATGTTTTGGATTTTTAACCTTTCTTTGTGTTTCAAAAGCTTGTGTAATGGCCTAGAATTGTTAGGGTGGGTGCTTCAAATGTACTGGGTGAAATAAATGCCTGCTCTAATACAGTAGCACATGACACCTTTTATTTTTCTATGAAAAGAATCTTAAAGGTCACCAGTTCTGAGAGACATTATCCAGGCTTTTTTATGGTCTGCTCATGTGAAGTTTAAAATTAAAAGGTTATACACTGCTAGTGCTTTCCTAATCAGCAATAGCTTTCTTTTTCACCACTTATGCTGTCGCAATACTTCCATATGATCCTGGTCAGTTTTCCCCCCCTAGCTTTGTTCCTTTAAATGAGTAAAGAGGGGCCAATAATTCCACAGTCACTGTCAAAGATGGAAAATTGCTCCTTTCTGGGTCTTGTAACCCTAATTGCATGATAAGAACAACTAATTGCATGATAAGAAAACTATTAGCCAGTCTGTGTGGGCTTTTTAGAGCGGTTGCGTTGCTACCATAGGGCACAGGGGCACAAGCCCCGAATGTGCCCAGCAGTGCCCTGAGTCTCCTCAGGAGCCGGAGCCAGTGGGGCCAATTTAAATTTCCCACCCGCCTCCACTCCCAGGCAGGTAGCCTAGGGTGGAGCAGGATGGGAAATGTAAACAGCTGCTGCTGGCTCCCTCCCTGGCTCCACAGCAAGGTAAGTGCTGTGGTGGGTGGGTGGGGTTGGGGGGCCTCGGGAGCTGGGCAGGGGTGGGGAAAGGAAAAGAAAGGGGCTCGGGGGGTTGGGGGCCTGGCCCAGCCTGGCCGGAGCTCACGGCTGGAGCTTGGGAGGAGGGGAGGCAGCCGGAGCTCATGGCTGGAGCTGGGAGGGGGAGGAGCGGGAGCCCGGCCCAGTTGGAGCTCGGGGGGGCCTGGCCAGAGCTTGGAGGGAGCTCAGGGGGGCCTGGCCCGGCCAGAGCTCGTGGCCGGAGCTCAGGGGGGCCCAGCCCAGTCCTGCTGGAGCTTGGGGGCCTGGATCAGGGTGGTTGGTGCCAGGGGCGCTGGGCCTGGGGCCGGATTGGGCCCTGGGCCACAGGCGGTGGGGACGTGTGCCGGGGGGGGAGGGCGGGGCCTGTGTGCCCCGAATGTATTTTAGGGGCAGCAATGCCCCTGTTTTAGAGAGATTGCTATCTTCTTTGCTAGGAGACTGACTAACCTTGAATAGTTGGACAACAGAGTCCTGTGGCACTTTTAAAGACTAACAGATTTATTTATCGCATGAGCTTTCGTGGGAGAAAATCCCACTTCGTCAGACGCTTTGAAGATAGGAAAGTTACAGAGTGGGAGGAAATTAAATGCAGGGGAGTGTATGACATAGCATCAGGTCAGGCTGTAACAGCAAATCAAAATAAATCTGTTAGTCTTTAAAAGTGCCACAGGACTCTGTTGTCTTTCTACAATAGACTAACACGGCTACCCCTTTGGAACTTGAATAGTTGAAATGGGCAGTTATTGCATCTGTTGGTAGTCCTTGCAGGACACTTGCAGGCTCATTTGAAATAGATTTGGACACCAACATGAAAGCTGCAGTATCAGGTAAATGTATGAAGAAAAGAGGAATGTAGCAATGTTTGCACTACTAATAACTTGAAGTAGCACAGCTACCAATTTGGTAAGGAGGCACTTGCAGGTTTCCCTTTCCCAGGTATAGTTGCCCAGCAGCAGTTAGCCACAACGTAAGGTCTCGGCAGTCAGTTCCAGTTCCCTCAAAAGTACATTTCATTTGGCATGAACAGTAAAATGGAGAAAATAAAAATGAGTCAAGCAGAACATGGCTTAGCTATGCAGTAATTACATACCTAAGAGAAATGTTGTATTTGACAGTCTTTTAGTACATTAGCTACCATCGATTGTCTTGTTTTCCTGTGCCTGCTTGTGTTATGGAATTCATTTAGAAAGGTGTTCCCTTGATCTGTTGACAACACAATTATGGTGAGGCGTTTGGGCCATTAACGGTGTTCTGTAATCAATCTATAAGCTTGGTCATGTCCAAAGTTTAGCCTGGTTACAGTGCATTTCACACTAAATGAGACTGTCTCTCTGTGGTGGATAACTATCGTTACCGGTTCTGATCTGATCTGCCTCTATATTTGAATTAATGGACTTATTTCTTGAGTTCAACCAGTAGAAGCTCATGGTATTAGATTGAGAGGTCTCATAGACTTTAAGATCAGAAGGGACCAGTACGATCATCTAGTCTGACCTCCTGCAAAATGCAGGCCTCAAGACCTCACCCACCCACTCCTGCAATAGGCCACCAACCAAGGTTCAGTCCCTGTGGATCTGACGAGTAGCGTCAGTACAGGAGCGTGGTGCGAGTCTGTATAAAAGAGCTCAGGAAAATTAACGTCAGATCTAGAACTGACTATCTTGTCTGATATAACTAGGTTTAAAAGTAATGTGTTGTCACCACTTTATTTTTCCAACCAGTCATAGCAGAAGCAGTGGAAAAATGGAAAATAGAGAAAGAGGCACGACTTGCAGGAGGTGACAAGGAGGAGGAAGAGGAGGAAATAAACATCTATGCCGTTGATGATGATGAGGTACCATGGTGCTAGACTGTGAAGTCTTCATAGCAATTAATTAGACTGGGTAGCATACATATCACTAATTAGGCTGGGTAGCATGAATCTCCTTTAGATCAGGGGTGTCAAACTCATTTGCTGTGGTGGGCCAGCTTTGACTTAAATGCACTTCAAGTGGGCCATGCATACCATAAATCGAAATACTGGGGCACTCTCGCGGCATTGTGGAGTGCTGTGTATGCCAGACTGCACTCCATGAGACCACTCTTTCTCTCTCTCTTAGGGAGACATTATATCACTGGTAATGCAGGGGCATGAGAGGAAAAGTTTGGGGACCACTGTTCTAAATCATGCTTAGAGCGTGACCAAAGTCAGCCTGGAAAGGCTTTTTCCACTGGTTGGAACGAAACCAAATAAGAAGACTAATTTTAGGTGTTTATTTGTGGTGAACTCTTAGTAACTGGGGATATTGACGTAGATGGCGTTTGAGACTAAGGTTCTCTCTCTGAAAAGGGTTTATTTATTAGCACAGATACAATAGTGCTCAGTATGTAGAATACTTAGTGTCTGTAGTTGAACTTAAGTTGTTTTGTGCACAATAGGACTTTGATGTACTGCAAAACCACTCTGAAAGCTGGCCTCCAGCTTTGCTCTTCTGTGAAGCACAGATTTGCAAGGTTCTTCTGGTGTTAATGAACAGGGGTACTGCTGTGACATCACACTTCCAGCAAGGCAGTGGGGAGAACGCAAGCCACTTGCAACCCCATCCCGCATTCACTGAGGCCCTGAGATAGAGCTACTGCTGTGTCCTATTCCTGTAAGGTCAGCAGCATTGCAAGAGCATGTTCTTATTGCTAGCACACAGCTCTGCTGGGCCTGTCATAGGAACTATTTCAGCTGGCAGAGTTTGCCATGCTGTTCCTCCATTACCTTGTTCTATATATGCTATCTCCCATGGCTACATTGAGCCCAGTGGGGAGTGAAGAGGGGGGTGGGGACAGCCCTTGAGCAACCATGCTACAGAAAAATAGCCTGGCTGTCTCTGAAGGGCTCCTAATCCCCTGCCTGAGTTAACTAGTTCCTCTGCACTCTCCTGATAGCCCTTGCTGAGAAATGTGGGGGAAAAAAGAACTTGGCCTCACATCCATACATCAGCAGCCCGAGTGTTGGCCCTGGTACAGAGGAATGTAAGCAGCTCTGTTTTGGGACGTTAAGTCTGGATGGTATGGTACTTCCCCATTGTTACAAGGAGTTCATTGTCTCTTAAGATGGTCGTGCCCTGGCATTTTGTGTTTTGCTAATTTCTCAGGGTTTCCTCCACTACTGTTCATGGAAACTACAAAGTAAACAAATTTACATTTTAATTTTTCAGTCCGATGAAGAAAGTGGTAAAGAAAAAGAAGGTGAAGAAGGCCAGCAGAAATTTATTGCTCATGTCCCAGTGCCATCACAGCAAGAGGTAAGAAATAATGAGGAGACAAAAGCACATGGGGACATTTGAAGGCTATTCTAATACAGAACCTAATTTATGATAGACATCCTTTAGAAAGTGTTTCCTACTAGTTAAAGGCCAAGCTTCTTGGATCTGTCCCTGAATATTGGCTCGCTCTGGAAATCACTTAAGCTCTTTGCCTCTGTTTACCCATCTCTGAAATGGGGATGTTTAACTTCCAGGAGCGTCATGGGACATGAGATTTGTAGTTTTGAGTGCTTTCATCTGAAAATCTCGAACATTTTATAAAGTATTATATAAATAGGAATATGCAGATGGGTTACTCAAAAGATAGCCCTGGTTTCCTACCAATAACTAAGTTTTTGGGCTGGTGTTTTAACATCTGACTTTTTTCCTTGTTTATCTTTTTGTCTAGGGAATTAAGTGACCGTTCATCAGTCACTCTTCCCATTCACTTTTGAAACTGCTCTAAGACACAGTTAGCTTAATTTTATCACTTTAACTGAAACAACTCTTGAGCCTTCTCACCCAGTTTACATTTACCTAACGCTAAATGTGCCTCTGCTTTACGTATCAGAGCATTAAGAAAAAGAAAGACAACAATAGTATATTTACAGGAACCTGTTGATACGCACAGTGGTAATCTATGCTAAAATGAGACGGCAAAACTATAGGGGAGAGAAATGGCAGAGTGTGAGTAACAGTAGTGTTGATTCAGTGAGCACATCACTGTATGGAACAGTCAGGGCAAGGGGATATGATGCTGAACTATTGTTGACGTAGGCAGGAAAAATTGTAACAGGACTCGTTTCGTAAAGTAGAAAAGGTCTCTCTTGGGATATATGCCAGTGTTAATGGACCAGACCCTCTTCCATTGTGAGCGTTACTCACTGGAATAGAATAATCTGTTCCTAATGACTAAACCATCTATTTCTTATTTACATGGGGTTTGCATACTGTAGTCTGGAGCTAGAACTGAAGAGAAGGTTGTTTTTAATCAAAATCACTATGTCTGTAATTTAAAATGGTGTTCATCCTCTGGACCTGAATGAACTTTTTAAACAAGGCATGTGTAATATACAATCTCATTCAGACCAATATCTAATACTTCTTAATAGGCATAACATTAATTTTGCAGTGTGCCGTTGATAAGACTTATGTGGATTTCAAAAGGAATGAGGAGCTTATTTCAGTTGTGGTGTTTGTATAGAAATGCCAGTATTACATTAAATTTTGAATCTCTTATGATGTAACAAGACAACAGAGTCTTGTGGCACTTTTAAAGACTAACAGATTTATTAATCGCATGAGCTTTCGTGGGAGAAAATCCCACTTCGTCAGACGCTTTGAAGATAGGAAAGTTACAGAGTGGGAGGAAATAAAATGCAGGGGAGTGTATGACATAGCATCAGGTCAGGCTGTAACAGCAATTTTCTCCCACGAAAGCTCATGCGATTAATAAATCTGTTAGTCTTTAAAAGTGCCACAAGACTCTGTTGTCTTTCTACAATAGACTAACACGGCTACCCCTTTGGAATTATGATGTAACAGTTCCTGAAAAAGGCATGGTCAATAACAAAGCCTTATCATAAGGATATAAATCAGTGTGGGTGCAATTCCACTTCTTATTTTGCACTCGTGATCATATTTGACTTTCAGAGCGAACAATTAGAAGGTGGAGGAGGGGGGAAATAAATGGCAACACTCATTGTAAAAACAAGCAGAATTTTACCTCTTGATTTACATCCTTAGAACACATGCAGAACTTGTTGAGCGTTTTCTCCTTAGCAATCTTTTAAATAATGAAAAGTCTGTATTTTTCCATGAAGTTGGCATTTCTGCACAATACTGGTACAATACTAGAGGCTAGTCTAAATCAAAATCCGGGATCTGAAGTTCAGATCCATATTTTACTCTCTTTAAAAAATGTAGCATGTGTTTGAGCATAGATACAGAGTTCAAGTGAGGATATTTAATCCAGTAATGATGTGGAGAGTGTAGAGATGGTTTTATTAAGATTGCAACATATGCATGCAGTTTTTCATTTAAAAAAAAATTAGTTTTGCTTTCCAGACTTTCAGATGAAGAGCAAAGATTATAAATTCATGAACTTATTGTGGTATGGATTTAGCCTTCTTTTAAAGCTTTCATGTTTGTGCATCCAGATCTTTTTCGAAAGCCCTGCAACGGGAAAATGCCTCACTTGAATTATTATTGAATCAGAGTTTTGAGCAGATCATCATATCCAAAGTGTGATGGGAAATGAGTCAGTCCACAGAAGCTTTTTAAATACTAATGTGCAGCAGCAATGCTTTAAAGTCACAGCCTCTTCCATTGTAATGGTAGCCATGCTGATCAGCATGAGCAATGTGAATACTACTTCTGCCCCTGCATGGTACCACTTTTAATAATACGCCAACTTCTTCCAGCTTTCACACACTGCTTTCTTTTCTGCCTGATCTGGAATCTCTGGATTTCAGTGATTTGAATTGAAGGCTGACTGGTTTTTATATTTTGTTTTTACAGATTGAGGAAGCTCTGGTCCGGAGAAAGAAGATGGAGCTTCTCCAGAAATATGCCAGTGAAACTCTTATGGCGCAAAGTGAAGAAGCTAAAAGACTACTAGGGCTGTAGTGTCCCATCTCTTAGTAGCATGGCATTTTTTTTTTATAATCCATCCTGAGAGGAGTCAAACTTTGATCCCTTACATATAGACTCAGCAGCAAGTAACCGTGTTCTTCTCTGTGAATGCTAGGAATAAAAGATGATCCTCCCATAGCATATTTCCCTGAAATATTCCAATTTTTTTTAGGTAGCCTACTCCCATATAGGTGTGTTCTTTCGTATCTCCATCCTAAGGGATTTATTTGTTGTCCTTCAGTCTCAAAAAAGGACCAACAAAACTAAATTGGCCTCCTTCATGTTTTCAGTGCCCCCCTCCCGCACCCTCCAGCCCCAGCTTCCATTCATTTCCCTTACTTCCCTGTTTTCCCTTTCTGTAGGGATCACTTCCATAGTGACCACTCTTGGATTAAAAAGCAAACCAAATAATTTCCTTCTGAAGCCAGAGAAGATGCTGTAGGAGTGACATGATTAGCAAATGCTTTTCATTCCTCCGTATTCTGACTGTTAATTCTACCTCATGTTTGCTCTCCTATAATGACCTTTAGATTCAGTCTGCCAATTTTAAACTATTAGGATAGTCTATAACCTTTTAGTCTGAGATGGAGTTTGAAGGCAGTTTCTATGACTATTTTGTCAATTTCAGAAATCAGTCTAAAACTAAATGCTCAATTCTCTGCCCAAACAGTGCAATTTTCCTGTAGTGTGTTTAAAGCGCTTTTCCTTTTATGATTCATAACTGTTCCTGGATGGATTGCTAGAGTGCTGGATATTTCAGCAATTATTTGTAAATATTTTTTCACCTTTGTAATATAAGTTACCCAGATCTTTTTAGTAAAGTATTTAATACAAACTAATTTCTTTCTATATTGTTTTCAATCTGACTTAAAGAATGTGTTCTTTCCTTATTATAACAGAGAAGGGAAATCATTAGATCTCTTAGCCAGGGGGTTGTTAAATCTTGCATGACCAGCTGCTCTTGGCTGCGGTAGCACATGATCAGAAGCAATCTCTAAGGTACCCAAACTATTTAGTTTTAAAAATCTATAAAACACAAATATCTTAAAATGTACAGGCACCAGTGGAAGTCACTCCTGTTCACAGAGCATAGTTTTGAGAAATATAGCATTCAACAGACAGGCAGGTTCTGTGCTAGCTAAAGTTTCCAGACAGTCTTAAAATGTAGTCCGCGTGTATTGCATTTCAGTAATCAGTCTGAAGGTGGCAAAGATATGGATTACTGTGATGAGGCTCCAGCATAGATGCTCTTTTATTTAAAAAGAGCACTCAGGGCCACAACTGCTATTTCTGGACCTACAAGACAAGTAGAGAATCTTAGTAGAAGCAGAGAATCCAGCAACACCTAACTTGGAAACCTGAGTAACAAATACACATCTTTCTCAATCAGAGGAGTTGATAATACTACCAGTATGTCTTGAGTCTTTTCCCTACCCAGCCAGTATGAGCTCAATCTTATTTGGACTGAGGTTTTGCCATCTTGCCGTAATCTGAATGCTGATCCCTGTCAGGCACTGAGGTGAGAATCATCAGTTGTTACCATATACCAGTTCATTGACAAAAATGTAAAGCTGTGCATGATCTGTAAGTCCCTCAGCCTGTTAATTTTCCTGGCAGCCTCACTTGTTGAACAGGCTGGTTGACAGAGACCTACTGTACCTGCTTGAGAGCTCTTGGAGCAAATGAGCAATAGCTCAATGCTACCTTCTGGATCCTCTGAAAATGGAGCTGTTCAAACCAGGTCTGCAGCTTCTCAACACCATCTTGTGTGCAGTGGTAGTAAAAGCAAGATGGACAATTTGTTTTTTTTAAATCAAGTGTTCATTTTCACAAAAACGTGTCACTAAGATTCTGTTCAATGTCTATGCTATGCTCTGGTCTAAAACTGCATTGAGTAGGATCAATGAAGTGTATAAGGACTTCGGGTATTTTCAGAGTAGTGTTTGTTACATCATAACCTGGTTTATGTAACAGGCATCCATGAGTTTTTGATAACATGACTCAACTACTTCATGAAAATTGTTATATTCAATTATTTTTATCCCCCACCACTTGGAAATGTAATTAGGTAAAATGAGAGCAAATAAGATAGAGGGAAAAGATGTTTTTTCAGAAGAAATTTGAAAGTGGATCATGAGAACAATACCAGCTGCAGAAAAGATATGTTTCTGCTTGGCAACTGAAGAAAGCTCACTTAGTTTTAATGTGACTATGTGCAATTATAGAACATAATTCTAGGTAGTTTGTGGCATTAATATTTTATCTAATTGGGTTAATTTGACTGACTGTAGGCTCATGACCAAGATTGACTCAACCAGTTTGTTTAGCAAGGTTGTTTAATCTAGTTCCCCCTCTTTTCTTTGCAAAGAACATTGATAGGAAAGTCATGTTTGTAGAAGGTTAATGAATGGGAGACATGAGAGCCATAAATACTCAGGTTAGAACATTCAATAATATAGCCCTTTCACGTCCCTTTAAAGACATTCACAGCTTTTTCAGGCCTTTGCCCAATTTTTGCTTGTACGAGCTTAGGAGTCTGTGAAAAGTTGTACATCTTCTGGAGGAAAGAACCTCCTAAGTAGGTTCCTGTTTGTGACATTACAGGATGCAACCATTGCACATTGTTTAATTCTTAGACTTTATGAAGGTTATAGCTACATGCAATTCTTTAATCATGGTTACCAACTTCTTCCATACTGGGACATATCTTCCACTTAGCAATATGGGAAGGGCAGGGTGGTTATGATCTTCCCTTAATACCTGTTTTAAGTCCTCCCTACCCTAATATTTAAATACGCTTGAGCAGATAACTAAGGAAGGCATGATGATGTCAACTTTGTCTAACGTTTTTTTCCTTAGGTTTTTGTTGCTTTGCAGATAGGAGCTGCTGTCTCCTTTACTACACAAGACAGATACCAATACTGTTTCCTCAAGGCGCCTGCTTGGAGCCTCCTTGGCTAGCAAGAATGAATCTCAGGATGCTGTTCACAGCGTGCCCTCGTACAGGGCCTATTTTTATAGAGAAGTGCGTTAGCACTCATGTTTATGGACCAGCAACATTGGATCAACTAAGGTACCTGAATTTGAGCTATGGGAAATGTGAGGCGGGGGGAGGTGTTACTAAAAGATCCAGTTTCTCGTACCCAGCAGTAAGGAGCCATTAATGGGGCTCAGGGAGTTTGATAAAATAGCAGGCATCTTATGATAGTCTTGTCAGTCCCCATCCTCAAATCCTAGTGTCCTGGGAAGAAGGAAAAGAGATCAGAAGGACTTGCCAAAATAAACTGACTGTTTAAAATTTTTCCATATTATATCTGGAAAGATCCTGCAATCCTGTAGCCCCCAAATTCCTACACTTAGGATTCAAAATCTTCAGCAAATTCACCTACCTCTTCATTTGTATTTCTGATCACAGTAGTTCTGGGCCTCATCCCAAACCTTTATTCATGTGAGTATTCCATTGAAGCCAATGGAACTGTTGACATGTGTGTTCCAAATGTGGGCCCTCTAATTGGTCTTCCCTAGTCTAGGACATTTTCTGTGTATGCCTTTGATCATGAAACCCTGCAGATAGTCTGGTGTCAGCCTTCACTGTACTGTGCCCATGCTTTCCCTTAAGATGTCTGCTGACTTAATTAGATAAAATTACATTAGTGCTGGCCAGTCATGGTACCACATGGCTGTATCTCACATGATAAAGTATAAAATTAAAATTCAAGCCCATCAATATTTGTGGATAAAACATTACTATAACACAAACAAAAATGTTAAGAGTAAAATGGGGAAGTTGGGGGTGGAAAGTAGCTTTGCATTCCCTTCTGAAATGCAGATACAGGAAAAATGACATTCTGAGAGACCCTTGCCTCTTGCAAGCTAATGAATTGTCCTGAGATACTCAGATTCTTCTGCCTGTTTGTGTGTGTATATAATACTTTAAACTATCCCTTCCTTAACTCAGTTCCACTTTAAAGTCCTTCACAACTTAAAATTAATCTCATATTTTGTTAGGCTTCCTTCTTTCTAGAGACTTTGCTTTTCAAATTCATTTAGCATTCTTCTAGGTCTCCACTAAGAAGCTTTCCCTTCCTTCACTTTCATTACTGTAACAATAAGGAGGAGAGAGTTAGAAGTCCTTAATAGGATTACTGCACCATTATATGTTCATGTTGTTCTTGCCACCTGCGTCAGCTCTTAACACTTTCCTACGATCAGTTTACATATTGATCTTCCACTGACTAATGATATCAAACAGAAATGAAGTAATCTTATGATTTTAGCTATTGTGAATTTCTCACTCTAGAATCCACAAATAGCCTTTTAGGGCTGCTCATGCCGCCTTTTGCCTCTGTGATAACCTCCACCGGTGAATGTTGTGGAGTGCATTTCAGGTAGTCCATAGTGTAGATTCTTTAATAGTACACGCTGTGAACTGTTCCTTGACTACTGAACAACTATCCTCACTTACCTGCTACCGCCTCTTCCAAATGGCTCATTTCCTTTCCTTTCTCCAGTCTCTTCACATTCTGACTAGTTCTTCTGCTCAGTCAACTTTACTACTGCAATCAGCACCTGTGCCTTTGCTCTTCATGTTTCCACCCAACATGCTCCAAAGCTCTAGCCTTTGTCACTCCCCCATCTATTACTCTTTTCTATTATTTAAACCTTACCACCATTTCTATGTTCCCCTACTTCAAACCATCACTTCTTTTCTCATCTCATTATTCCTTCTCTGCTACCATTCTGCTGATCTTGAGCAAACTAGAATAGTCTCATGGTTACTTAATGTCCATTTCTTTCAGGAGAGCTCTTAGAGAGAAGATAGAGCTATTTTTAAATAAAACAAAATGGGGAGGAGGGAAATCTTTGCACAGCATGGATTGTTTAACACAGAGAATTCAGGTTGTAGAGTCAAAGATGATGATGACCCATATGAGAATGGAAAAAAAAATACTATGCCTTATAGTGAAAGGACGCTGGAGTGATTGTTAGAATGGTTTTGTATTGCAAACATCTGATTCCACATCTAATTTGAAGGCTGCACAATTAGTATTTGTTTCACTGTTGCATTTGTATTATTTATATTGGTTAATAGGACCTGTTCTTTTAAGAATCTGGCTTTGCAGACTTAGTGTGTTTGGGAGGGGGAGTATTGTCTGGGAGGCCTGGCCTCTGAATTCAGAGAATGCAAGACCCTATCTGTCTAAGCTCCAAAGGTCAGAACTTTATTTAATAAACTTATCTTTCCAGACAGTAAGCCTCATTCTTGACGGTATAAAACTAGCACTTACGGGTGATCAGATGCCTTGGGGTATTGCCAATGCACTATAGATCTTTTCACCTGTAGGTCACGGATCTGAATCCTGCTCACATTAGCAGAGTTGAACAGTTGTTCCCATTTAATGGAGTTCGATGTCTCCTGTACAAAGAAAATATAAAATGGCTGGGAAGAATAAAACAAAAGAGGCAAAAATCTCTGAAAGCACCAACACATGTCAAAATGATTAAACAATAAGACCGAGAGGAAATGGCAGACAACGTGAAATAGAAAAATATATACAGCAAGCTCCATCATGCAGCGCAACAGGGAAAGGACTAAATAGATGTACAAAAGGGCGTGACGTAAAATTGTGACAGTACAATGGAAATAGTAGCTGCTTCTTGAACACTTGTGGAGCAGATCCTTGTTCAGAAGTGACTTGAGCAGAATATCAGTTCCCAAGTGCCCAGGTACTAGCTGTGACAGACTCTAGTTGAGTTCTTTTATGCGGAATGTTTTCTTAGGATGTAAACTCCATAGGTGGTATTTACTTGCAGATACATGTGTAGAAAAAATGCGTGTGTCCTGTCTGCATTACAGCTTATAGCGTTGCAGTTGTTAGTGGCGAATACACCTATGAAATTAGCTGGTGTACTAGAGGTCTTAGGGTACACATTTACTTGACAATTGCGCTGTTGCCTTTTTCAACAGTGCGGCTTGAACAGTGGACTTCACCCACAGTCTTATCCACACACAGCACTCCCTAGAAGCCTCAAGGCCTGTGCTTTGTTTTACCTGTGATATAATGCCTACCACAGTTTTCTGAACAAGTGCAGAATATCTGTTATTTATTCTAGAGAGGTAGCTGTGTTAGTCTGTGTACAGCAAAAACGAGAGCCCTGTGGCACCTTAAAGACTAACAAATTTCTTCGGGGATAAGCTTTTGGGGGCTTCAACCCACTTCATCAGATGCATGAAGTGGAAACTGTAGTTGAGAGGTGTATATACACATGCCAGGATGAAGGAGAAGCATTACGATGGGGAAGGCATCAATTCAGTTAGGATGGATGAGCCTTCCTATTCAGACTCAATCTGATTGTGTCAAGTTTGCAAATCCGTTCCAGCTGTGCAGTTTCATGTTGGTCTGTTTTTGAAGATTTTTTTTGTTCAGGTTTGGCAACTTTCAAGTCTGCTACTGAGTGTCCAGGGAGATTGAAGTGTTCTCCTACTGGTTTTTGGATGTTACCATTTTTGATGTCCGATTTGTGTCAGTTTATTCTTTTGCATAAGGACAGTCCAATTTGGCCAATGCACATGGCAGAGGGGCATTGCTGGCACATGATGGTTTATTATGGAGATTAGCACCTGTTCACATGTCTAGTTTTATGTTCACCTAGGTTGAGCATTTCTGTGCTGCATCCAGTTGGTACAGCTGTGAGTAGAGACCTTCTGTCATGCTTTCATACACATACAGAGGTCATGCATCTTGAGCTCATGAACGAAATGCAGTGGCCACAGGCAAAACTGGTACCACTGCAGCCTGAAGCAGGTAGAGTTGCATGACCGCTGTGTGTCAGAGACAAGGTGGGGGGTGGAATATTTTTTATTGGACTAACTGATGGTGGTGAGAGAACCTTTTGAGCCACACAGAGCTCTTCAGGTCTAGGTAAGGTACTCCCAGTGTTACAGCAAATAGTGATTGTCTTGTTTAACCTACATAGTTATTATTGGGTCATTAGGTGCACCGGTACACCATCTGTTGTGAAAGGCATGTATAGGACTTGTGGATCACCAAAGGCGTGTTATAGGAGGTGTTGGTCATAGTAACAGTGGAAATACGTCTTCAGGTTTTTGTCTTTGTTCTGGCAGGGTCTGGTGCTGCTCTGAGTTAGCATGTCCTGGTCCCCAGAGTCAGTTACTTTTACTAGGAGCTTAAATGCATTTCTTTGTTCAGCACTAAAAATCATGGACTGAAGAAAGACACTGCTTACAACAAGCAATAACCCATTACAGCTAGGTCTACAGTACAGACTTATATGGGTATAAGGACGTGGTGTAAAAAATCCACCAATCCAACCCCTCTGCAGGCAGTGATGTTGGTGGGAGAGAGA
This sequence comes from Pelusios castaneus, assembly GCA_007922175.1. NCBI lineage: Eukaryota > Metazoa > Chordata > Testudines > Pelomedusidae > Pelusios > Pelusios castaneus. Next base: position 3,353,646 of record ML685819.1, on the reverse strand, counting down.
AATTCTCCTGTCAGCATAACTACTGCATTTTATATAGCTGGAGAAGCATGCTGCCTGGAGCCACGCTCCCTTCGGCATAGGAACCTCTGCAGCAGTGGTGTGGCTATGCGGGTACTTTTAAGTGTACCCCTGTCCTAACCGGATTCTTTTTTTGTCCTCTGACTTCAGAAGTGCTAACAGGCTCTTCTACCTTGCCTGCTTTCGTGCAATACGTGCCTGTGCGGCTGGGCGCCCCTTTCCCTCTCTGAAGAAGACCTCCCACTCCTCTCTCTCTGGCTAGCAGCAGCTAGTCCCGTACAAGCTATTATTTCACCCACCCTGTCTCCCATCCAGCGGGTGACCCAGAGGGCTACAGCCCTTGTCAGTCACACAAGCATCGGCCGGAGCCGGCTGCGGGGTGCTACTCGCTCCGGGGGGAGGGCTAACGTAAGGGGCGTGTCTAGCTGGACAGGCCCCGGCGCTGTTGCGCGCGAGTGGGCGGGGCTAGGCGCGAGCAGGGTCTGGGAGCGAGTGGGCGGGACTAGGCGCGAGCGGGGTCTGGGAGCGAGTGGGCGGGGCTAGGCGCGAGCGGGGTCTGGGAGCGAGTGGGCGGGGCTAGGCGCGAGCGGGGTCTGGGAGCCAGCTGGAGCGGGGCCGGCACTGCCGGCGGCCGCCTGTCGCCGCGGCTCTTGGGCCCGGGCTGGGGGCTGGCTGCGCGCGCTCTCGGGGGCCATGCGCTGGGCGCTGCCGCCGCTCCGCCACTGCCTCCGCGGGCGGGCGGCCGCGCCCCCGGCACCCCGTAGGCTCTGCAGCGCAGCCGCCGGCCTCGCCGCGCCGCCCCCTGAGCAGAGCGGAGGCGACACCAAGGTAACGGGCCGGAGTTCCGGGGCGCGCTGGCTCGGAGCCGGGCGAGGCGTCCCGGCCTCCTCCGCACCCCGGGGCTCGCTGCGTCCCGAGCCGGGACCGGCGGGGGGGTCTCCTCGCTTCCACCAGCTGAAGCGCGTCGGGCGGGCGGGCTGGAGGGTGCCTGGGCCAGCAGCAATGTCCCACCCGCGCCGGATGCGCCTTAACGTGGCTGGGGTGGGAACCGGAGTGAAACCGAAGCAGCTCGAATCCGAGCTCCGTGTCCGTGTGCCCGTGAGGTGCGATAGGGGCCGGGGACAGAGATGCTGCCGGGCTTTCTTCTTCCTTGTCTGGCGGGCTGGTGCCGTCCTGCGGCCTGTCCCGAGGTGACCGGTTCCTGGGGAGATGAGCTCCTGTCATAATAAACGCTGGGATTGTGAGCCGGGTGTGCCTGGGAAGTTTGGAGATAGTGCCGCACGGTAGATGGTGCGGGACAGTCATGTGCATAGTAGACAAGTTCATGTGAAACGAGGAGTCCTTTGGCACTTTTAGAGACGTTATTCGTCTTGAAAAGCGCCACAGGACTCCTTGTTTATTTTGCTGACCCAGACTAACGCCCTTACCCCTTTGGAAGTTCATGTGAGTGCTGATAGGCAAGAATACTCCAAGTCCTATTTGCCCCTGCCTTATTGATGATAATGGGGTCAGTTCTGGATCAGCAAAGCTCTTAGGCTATGTACACACTACCATTTTTAACGCGCAATAATCCTCTTCCGCATTAATTCTCCCGTGGCTGTTGTTGCGCGAGATCGCGTACACACTATGCTTGCTCTAACGGAACAAAGCCCCCCCCCTTCTGAGCGCAGTCCTCCAGGAAAGCGAAGGGGATTGTGGGTACGTATCCCAGAGTCCCCAGTATCATCTCCCGTGGTGCATTCCGCTACTGACGCTACCCAGCGGTTGCCAATAGCAACGAGCGCGAATTTCAAATTGAAGCAACCTTCTTCTCGGCACTGCCTTTTCAGAATCGACATGGATTCAGCTGTGATCTTGAATGCTGCCTTCAGCATTGTGAACACAGCCCAGATTCTGTTGCGGTTTGCCTTTGGCTATGATTCGGAGCATGACACGGATGACTCGGTCTCGGATGATGACAGCATTGAAAACCAAACGGACATTCTGATCAGTTTCGCGGACCAGCAACACAGCCTGAACCGCCGTGTTTGGTCCCGGCAGACGAGCACAGACTGGTGGGAACGAATCGTCCTTCAGCTGTGGGATGATGATCAGTGGCAACAGAACTTTAGAATGCGGAAAGCCACATTTATGGAGCTATGCCAGGAGCTTGCCCCTGCCCTTCGATGCAAGGACACGAGGATGAGACCCGCCATGACCGTGGAGAAGCGTGTGGCTATCGCACTTTGGAAACTGGCGACTCCAGACTGCTACCGCTCGGTCGCAAACCAGTTTGGGGTTGGACGCTCGACCGTTGGAGTGGCACTGTCACAAGTATGCAGAGCCATCAACCGTATTCTGCTCAGGAGGATGGTGACCCCGGGAAACGTGAGGGAGATCATCGCAGGATTTAATGAGTTGGGCTTCCCGAACTGTGGGGGTGCAATAGATGGGACTCACATCCCTATTCTCGCTCCCGACCACCTTGCCTCTGAATACATCAACAGGAAAGGATACTTTTCGATGGTTCTACAGGCACTGGTGGACCACCGTGGTCGCTTTATGGACATTAATGCTGGCTGGTCTGGAAAGGTGCACGATGCACGCATCTTTAGAAACTCTGGACTATTCAGAAGGCTACATGCTGGCACATTTTTTCCAGACGAGAAAATAATTGTGGGCGGTGTAGAGATGCCAGTGGTGATACTTGGGGACCCCGCCTACCCACTGATGCCATGGCTCATGAAGCCGTACACCGGGAAGTTGGATCCTGACAAGGAGCGTTTCAATTACCGGTTAAGTAGATGCAGAATGGTTGTGGAGTGTGCCTTTGGCCGTTTAAAAGCGCGCTGGAGAGCGCTGTATGGCAGGCTAGATCTCCACGAGGACAGGATCCCATTAGTTATTTCGGCTTGCTGTGTTCTTCACAATATATGTGAAAGCCGGGGGGAGAGATTCAGGAACTCTTGGACCACTGAGGCACAACGTCTGGAAAATGCCTACCAGCAACCAGACACGAGGGGTATCCGGGGGGCGCAGCTAAGGGCAGTTCGCATAAGGGATGCGTTAAAAACCCATTTTAGTACTGTTGGTTAAAATTGTACCTTTGAATATAGTTACTAACCATTTCCTATATGTTTCAACTGTTAAAAATTAAGCTTTAGAAATTTTGTGTTTTTCCCCTGTAAACATTCATTGAATCAAAAACCGTTAATGTTAAATTAATGAAACAAATAAAGAAAGTCTGATTAAGTTTAACAAGGATTCAACTTTATTTAATTAACATTGATCAAAACTCGGGTTTGAGGGGAGTAGGGACTAAAGGTGGGTGTAGGTGCGGGACTCAACTACATATGTTGGGGGAGGGGTTCTGTTAGGGTTACACCATGGATGTCCATGGTGGTCTAAAAACTGTCTGGGGGGGGAATGTGGCGTGGATGCACTGAAAGGCATATGAGGCTGATGATGGGGGGTGCGAGCCTGTAGCAGACCGACCATGGTCTTGAGGAGGTTGGTCTGCTCCTGCATGATGCCTATCAGGGCATCCTTCTGCTGCTCTCTCCTCGCACTGCTCTGTCTCCTGTCCTGCCTGCACTGCCTCCTCCATTGCCTTGTCTCCCTCGCAGAAGCCTCATGGAACTGCATGAGCTCCTGGAAGACGTCTTCCTTGCTCCTGCGAGGCCTCCGCCTTATCCTCCTCAGACGCTCAGCTGCAGCTGTAGACTGTCCACCGAAGGTCATTCCTGTTCAGATATGAAAAATGTAGAATGCCGCTATTGTTCTCGCCACGGTCACGAGCAAATGATGTTGTTCTCCCCACACATTCCTTCAATACACAAGAGGGGACCTATGGGGGGGCGGTAACAGATTTCCCAAAGCTTGGTACGGGTTGCAGAGCTAGTACAACGGAGAGTTGACTATTGCCACACCAAGTTCTGATCCCGTGCCCGAGATGGCTGAAATAGAGGCAGATCTCACACTGCTTAGAGTGCCTCTGCAAGCGAGAATGCACCTCCTTCATGTTGCCGACTTCAAGCCGGGACCTTACGCTGCAGGACTGTGCGCAGCAATGTTGCCCGCAGGAGTGCTTGCGAGTCTGAAAGGAAGAGTGTCCCTGAATGGTGGAGTGCAAAGGAATGCTCTACCATGTAATCTCAAGAGAAGACTCTGGAAATATTTGGATGACGCGTTCAGTGAGTTGAAAGGGAACGACTACTTGGAAATCGAGGCATACATCGATGACCTTTTTAAGTAATGCTAGTAACACCTTTACAGTTCTGTAAGGAACAGAACTGAGGACACCGAAAACAAAAACCCCTTGCAAAAAAACCATGTCTACGCTGAGCTGTAGCACCTAGAATAGAGGACATTGCGAACGGGACTTACCAGAGCTGCCTTCTGATGATTCCTGGGTAGGCGTGGAGAAGGAATCAGTGGAGCTTGTTTCTGGCTGGGTGGAAAATAACTCCTGGCTCCCCGGGTCAGTGGCTCCGTTCTCTCCGTCCTCGTAGTCTTCTTCTTCTGATTCCTCGTCCACAATTGCCTCGTCGCCTTCTGCTTCCTTCTCTGTTTGGGGTGCAGTCTCCGAGGTGTCTACCGTGCAGTTCGGGGTGGTTGTGGGATCGCCGCCCAGGATCGCCTCCAGCTCCTTATAGTACTTGCACGTTGCTGGCGCGGAGCCAGAGCGCCGGTTAGCCTCTCTGGCTCTGTGAAATGTTATCCGCAGCTCCTTCACCTTTGCCCGGCACTGCAGGGTGTCTCGCTCGTACCCCTTTTCGGTCATGGCTTTGGATATTTGACCGAAAATGTCAAAATTCCTCCGGCTGCCACGTAACTGTGACTGCACGGCGGACTCTCCCCAGATGCCGATCAAGTCCATCACCTCTGCTGCTGTCCAGGCTGGAGCTCGTTTGCTGCGGCGCGACGACATTGCGAGCGAAGCACACAGAGGCAGCAGCACCGAACAGCGAGGCAGAAGGGAGAGTGGTGAATTCAAAAATTCGCGGGACAGAAGAGGAGGTCGGGAAAAATGACGTCACGACGATAGAGGACAGGCGGAAGTGCAGAAGGGATGGAATTTGAATTGTGGGCCATTTCCGTTATATTCACATTGCGCGATAAGCGTACACACACTGGCCATCGCGCAACAACTATTCCGCGTTAGCAGCAACCACGCTCGTTTAGGTGGTTTACATTTTGCGCAAAAAGAAGGGACTTAACGCGGAATAACTGTAAGTTGTGTGTGTACGCTCTGTTTGTTATTGCGCATTAAAGGGCTTTATCGCGCAATAACTTTGTAGTGTGTACAAGGCCTTAGTCATCTATTCTGCTAATGTAAGAAATTAAATTTTCAAGCAGCAGAACTAGTCCAGTCATTTCTGTAAGCCTTGGAAATTGATGTAGAGTAATGGAATGTTTTATTATATGTTACTTACACTAATGAAAAGCTTTTCAGTTGTATTTCTCTCATGTTTTGCTGAGCTCCATAAACATCCAGAGAGTAAGAATTGCAAAACAAAATTCTTCTGGCAGTCAGAGACGTATGGAAGCCCTTGTAAAACTGAGAGATGTATTCCTATTCCAATACAAATATGTGGAAGTGAAAGAAATACTGGAGAGAGCCTTTTTTTGCAAACTTTTGCAGTCTGGTCTTCAAGTCTGATGCCAAATAGTAATGCCAAGCTAGAGGTGATAGCAGTTGTATATAAGCATGCTTATGTGGTGGGAATCATAATTGTTCTGACAGCACAACAAAGAGCTTGGCTCACCCTCTGGTCCTCTCTCCCTCCCCCCCCATCGCATCTTTCCCTCTCCCATGCATCCAGTAAGTGTTAGGTGTGTAAGTGAATAGTCACAGATTTTTGTACAAATTCATTGTCTTAAATGTAATAAATGGAAGTTAAATCTGCAAAAAATTGACTGAGTTGTAGTTGAACTTGTTCTAGAATGCTGAACAAAATACAAAACAAAATATTTTCTTGCTCAAAATACATGCTGTCTGGCCATCTTGTTACATAATCATCAAACTTCCATGGTGCAGATTTAGTTGTTACCATTACAAATAAGAGCTTTAAAATAACCAAACCAGACACATTTCTGGAGCACTGGTCCAAAATTTTCCCTTTTAAAAATATTTGAAAGGCTTCCAGCTTGCAAAACTATATACACCAAAGGTGAGGAATGATATGTTTGGTATTTTATTCTTGGCCAGAAGAGTAAAGTATTAGGGTTTTTATTTTTTATGGCTAAGAGCATGTAAATAGACTTATGCCTATCATCATCTTCAGACAAGACTGTTATTCTTTTATTTTAAGTTCCAGAGGGGTAGCCATGTTAGTCTGTGTATAGCAAAATCAACAGAAGTTCTGTGGCACCTTTAAAGACTAACAAATTTCTTTGGGCATAAGGTTTTGTGGGCTGCAATCCACTTCATCAGATGCATGACTCTTTTTCTTTGGCTCTCTTTGACGTTGCTCTTGGAATTTGCATCTGAACACAACTGGTGCTGTATGGGTTCATGTTGATCAGTAAGTTAGTAGTGAAGGGCACTGTTTCTCAGCTTGTGTTCAGTGAAACATTGGTGCTCCATGGACATAGTGAAGGTGTTCTGTAACCGACCCTGACCCCTCCCTGTCGGGGATGGGGCTGAGTTGGGAGAGGAGCAATGTGGCACTCACCACCGCCTTTGCTGCAGCTGGGGCATTTTAAATTTCCCGCCACTGTTACTGCTGGCATCTAAATTGCTTGGACGTAATTTCCATGGTAACCCTTTCTTTGACAAACCTTGCTCTAAGAATAAATGAATTTTGTTTGAAAATGCAGGCCCAATAGTCCCATTAAAACTTGAATAATATCATTTTCAGTTTTAAGTAGTCATTGTGTATCTTTTTTTTAAAGAAACATATTATATTAATAAAATTGTATTTAATTCAGTTTCCCGAATCATTTTTGTAGGAATGCATAGTATGCAGATATTACAAACATTACAGCCAGTATATACCGGCTTTTCTGAGAAAGTTTTCATCATCTATTCCGTGTAAAGTAATTAATACCTTTTAGGTGTTCCCCAGTCCACTAAAGGTTGAGAAATACTGGTGTAGCAGCACTGTGGTGGTCATAGATAAACATGAAAATCTTCATATTTAAAACACTTAATAATTTGATTAAATTGGCTTTATAAATGTACCAGAACACAATATATAGAGAATGTAAATAGTTAAAATTTTAAAAAAGCAGGTATGAAAAGACTGAGACATCAAACTAAAAAAAAATGTTCTCACTCAAGATTTGAAAATAGATGGAAAGGTGCTACGTCAGAGATAACCAGAAGTGCCACAGGACTCTGTTTGTTTCCCCGGAAGGTTGGAGCAACTCAGATATTTTGTGAAGTATAGTTTGTAAACTGACTGACAGGGAAGATTGAGGATGAGCTTACGTTTTCCTCATGTACCAAGGAGCAAAGTGGGTGACAGTGGTCTGCCCAACTGAGACCGTTGGAGGTCATGGAGAAGAGAGTGGCATTCATTAAGGAAAGAGAAGATGAAGTGGCTGAGCACCACAGCAGAATTTTTTTGTTTAACATTTTCTTCTGCTTTTGGTACTTAAGCTAGAAATATGGCCTTCCTATGGATTTCTGTTTGTAGTTATTTAATATTTAAATTGCCATGAGAGTATATGCTCATTCATAAACATTTACAGGAATTGTTTTGTCACTTAGTGGAAGAAAGAAGGAGAAACACTGAGGAGTTAAAGGGATTTGAGGTATGGTGGGACTGGGAAGGCAAGCTGTGTGCAGGGAATGAAGAATGTTTCCTCCAGTTGCCTTCCTTTTTCCTGAGCTGGTCTCTAGAATTGACCAGCAAAAGTAGCTCACCAGAGCCAGATGGATCACACTCAATCACCTACTTAAAATACTGACTTACAAAATTAGACTTCTGATCGGATCATTTTTGTTCTGTGTGCTAGATCTCAACAAGATTCATACAATGAACTAAATCACCGCTCTTCTTTTTTCTGTCCTGCTGAAAATTGGTTTTAAAAACTCATTTTTGGAATTGAAACATTTTCATTTCTGAAGTGCTGTGATTTAGAATGCTTCCATTCTAGTCACTTCAGATATCCGAAGAAAATCTGCCTTGATTCAGCTCTCGGTTTCAAGGCTGCTGTTCTGTGTTTTTTTAATTGGTGCTAGAGGGATGCAAAATCAGGCTTATAATGGAAACTTAATTACAACTTACAGAACCATAGAGCTGGAATGTACCTCGAGAGGTCTTCTAGTCCTGTCACCTTCACATAAGGCAGGACCAAAGACCACTCCACACTGGTGTCTGTCCAACCCGCTCTTCAAAATCTCTAATGATGGAGATTCCACAGTCTCCCTAGGCAATTTATTCCACTTCTTAACTACCCTGACAGTTAGGAGGTTTTTCCTAATGTCCAACCTAAACCATCGCTTTTGCAGTTTGTCCATTTACTCTTGACCTATTCGCAGAGGTTCACAAGAACAGTTTTTCTCCTTACTCCACATCATTTTTAAAATGTGGCACCCAGAACTTGGCACAATACTCCAGTTGAGGCCTAATCATCCAGAGTAGAGTGGAAGACTTACTTCCTGTGTCTTCCTTAACATCACTCTTGCTACTATATCCCAGAATTATGTTTGCTGCTCCTTTTTTTTTTTTTTGCCACGGTGTGACACTGTTGACTCATATTTAGCTTGTGATCCACTATGAACCCAAATCCCTTTCCGCAGTACTCCTTCCTAGATCGACATTTTCCATTTTCTATGTGTGCAACTGATTGTTCCTTTCTAAGTTGGAGTACTTTGCATTTGTCCATGTTTAATTCAGACCAGTTATCCAGTTTGTCCAGATTGTTTTGAATTTTAATCCTATTGTCCAAAGCACTCGCAACCTTTCTCAGCTTGGTATCATCCCCAAACTTCGGAAGAGTACTGTTTTTGCCATTATCTTAATTATTGATGAAGATATTGAACAGACCCAATACTGATCCCTGCCAGACCCCATTTGATATGCCCTTCTCTCTTGGCAGTAAACCATTTATAAGTATTCTCTAGGACAGTGGTTCCCAACCTTTTTGGCTTGAGGGCCATAGAGATCATTTTTACAACCCTGAAGGGCCACTAGTCTCACTGCCATCCTTGGGGGAGGGGGATGAGAGGGGCGACCACCCCCGGCACTCCAGGTTCTGCAGACCCCCACTGCTGCACCAGAGGCAAGAGGCAGGTCCGCGGATCTCAGACTGTGGGCTGGCCTGCCCCGCCCCCAAGGCGGAGCAGCTGGCCCAGGAGCGTAGAGCCTGGGCTGGCCCACCCCAACCCACCGATTGGCCCTGGTCCCACTCCCCCAGGGATAGCCTTGACCTGTCTTCACCAGCAGGCCCCCCCTAGTGCAGCCAGGTTGAAGAAGTTCAGCCAAAGAGGCTGCCTCCTTGCTGATCTCCCATCTCTGTGGCTGGAGCCGGGAAACTGCATACGTCCTGTAGCCCTGTGTGCTTCACCTGGGTCCCTAGGCAGTAGCTCCCTTTTGCAGCCAGGGGGATGGAAGGTCAGTGCTCTCCTCCCTCTGGCTCCAGCAGGGACCCCAGTGCCTAGGGACCCAGGCAGAGCGCTTTGCTGTGCTCCCTACTACTAACAGAGGGAAGGAAGTGAGATCTCCCATCCCCTTGGCTGCTGGGGAACCTGCACCTATCTTTTAGTGCCAAGGAAATGTGCTCCACCTGGGTTCGTAGCAGAGGCTTCCTTTTGCAGCCAGAAGGGGGGGGGGGGGAGCCACGGGCTACTTTGAAAGCCCCTATGGGCCACTTTTGGCCCCCAGGCCACAGGTTGGAAACCACTGCTCTAGCAATGGTTTTCCGACCAGTATCGTACCCACCAGCTTATAGTCTCTCCATCTAGGTTTTATTTCTCCAGTTTGTCTATGAGAAAGTCATGCAAGACAATGTCAAAATTTTTACTAAAGTCAAGATATACCACAACTACCTCTTCCTCCCTATCCACAGAGTTTGTTATCCTATCAAAGAAAGCTATTAGGTTGGTTTGACATGACTTGTTCCTCACAAATCCATACCAACTGTTACTTGTCACCTTATTATTTTCTAAGTGTTTGCAAATTGATTGCTTAATTATTTGCCTCTTTAGCTCTCTGGGTCTGTAATTCCTCGAGTTGTCCTAATTTCCCCATTTTAAAATCACACTTGTAACTGTAGAATACTATTCTGCAAAGCATTGGTGATCTGTATAATAAAAGGGATTTTAAATTTTGACCATACATTTCAAGACAATACCTTTGCTGCACTTTCTAAAGCATTCATTTACATTTTTCCTTAATTTTTCCTTTTATTTGCTTATATAATCTTATTTTTATACAGTCTGCTTAAATTAATGCAGGCACTCTTAAGCTATAGAGAGGGCGAAAGTCTTAAAGCAGCTGTGAGAGAAAATGGTTCAGTGACTTAGGTAGGATGGGGAAGTACAAAGCAAGTGGTTATTTTCTTTTTCAGTATATCGAGGAGGAGACAGCAGATCAGTCATTATTAGAAGTGGGTAGTTATGGTCAGGAGGGCTGAGTACTGTAGATGGATAAGGAAGAAGAAGTTTATAGAGTTTAGAAAAGCTAGTAGATAATTTTGCAATCACAACAGTGTCTGCACAACAGGCATTTTTCATGAAATCTCCTAGTATTTCACAGTCATTGAAACAGTTCCCCAAGTGAGAGGTGGAAGCACTAGTGTAGCTCAACTGTTAGCATTTCTACCACTGTCGTCTTTTTCTGCTCAGAAAAGGTTTAAGCTATCACTGGTGGGATAGTGCTAATGTAAGTGCTGCAGTGGGAGATTTAAGAATACCGCCAGTGTGGATGAGGTTAAGGGATCTAGAAAACCAATAGAGACAGAGACACAAATACTTTATATTCATTAATTCTGTCTTTAAAGGCCCCTCAGCAAAGCAAGAGAAACTGATGCCTCTTGGAAATTGCCATTTTTAAGGAAGTTGTCAGGACCATAGTGTAAATAAATTTGTTCAGTTTTACTAGTTGATGAGCTGAAGAAAGCATGAGGGAGAAGCTATATTTAGCCAGAAGTAGCCTTCAGCCAAAAACTTATTCATGTGTCTAATCCTAAATGTTTTGGAGCAGGACTAGGGTTGAGGAAGGAGTGTTACAGATAGAACCATTGCTTTCAACAATTCTAACAGCTACTTTGAGTTTTCAGAGGAAACAGTGGTTCTTAAATGCTGTATAAAATGGCCCAAAGCGACTCCTCTGATAACCATAATTTTATTTAGGTTGTCTCTATCAACTATGTTCCTGTTGAGTAAGATGATGACAGTTGCAATATATGCTTCAGTTGCAATATAACTCAGTTTTTAACTCTTTAGCTTAATTTATTTGAGTGGGTTCCTTTTGTCAAAAACGTAATTTGCTTTTCCCTTGCCAATATCTGCCACGCTTGGTGAGTCTACCCAACTGAAGGAATAGCCTTTTTCATCCGCTGGTGAGGTGCTATAGATCTACCTGTCATAAGGCAGTGATTATCTAAAGCTTCCTAAAAACCCATCATGAGATTTGGCAACCAATCTAACAGATTAAGGATTTATATGCTAATAAAGCAGGCTTCTGTATGCCAGTCTTATGACTGCAGTCTATTTTTGCATAGCTCATTTGATTTCACAAACAAAAGGAAGAAGCTAAGTACTGTACCTAAATATTTTCATGTGCTTTTTGAGTATCATGTTATGTATTTCCCCTCCTTGCTCTCGTACTGCTTGATGAAGTAGGCACTGATTCTGCTTTTGGAAATCAAGCATTATCAGGAGAAAGTTCTTGTGTTTTGTGAAGAAAAATTAAACTAATAAAATTTATAATTTTACAGTCTTGGGTATTCAGTGCTTTTATATATGGTCTTTTGTGTACTTAGCCAACAGGCAGCTTATACAGCCAAATAACTTTGAATAAATCAAAATTTTTTGTTTTAAAACTGACTTTCCCATTCCCTTTTCAGTTTTAAACTTGTTCTGTAGCCACACTTGTCAACAATTTTGCTTGTGAAATTTTGAGATGTTGCTGTATTAAAGATTTCAACATTGCCGCCTTTATTTCAAACCAACGCTTGTGTGGTGGTTGACTGGAATATTAGTGCTTTGAAAAAGTTTACTTTATGATCATGTAGAATGTGCACTTTGAATATAATTGTTAAGGAAGTAATTACTCAAATAGGGTGCTTTTGCCAAACCAGTTTTTAAATGAAATGTTGTAATTTATGCTGTAAAATGTTGCAGTTATCAGTATATTGAAATTAGAGTGGGCATTTTTTCCTCCGAGGCAGCAGTTTTTGACAGCAGGGAATCAAATTGTGCAAACCCAGAGGACTGTACTTTATTTTCTTTAGAGTCTGGCAATTATAGCAAATTCTGCAGGGAGAACCTAAATCCACAAAATCTCCACAATTCGGTTGCTAGCTGTTTGTAGCCCTTGTGAAAGATAATCCAGTCTAGAGCTGAATGAACTTTGAATTTAACACAACAAAATAGGTTTTGAAGTTATGGAGAGTCAATTTTTTTGTCATGCAAAATGAGAAGTGCTCATGGTTTCAGGAACGTTTTTTTACATAAACTGTGTGCTGTCACTTAGCTTAACAATTCTTGCCTATTCTGTAACTAGGAATTATTTCACTTATCTGCATGTCATTATGTAGGATAATCTGGGAGCATGCTTGATGTGTGTAATCATTCAGACCAGATGTGGGATGATGTGTAGGTGAAATTTAGACGGTAGGACTGGCGGAATGAGGAATGTGGGGACAGGTCCTCTTTCTCTGCAGAAGCAACTGCTTCAGCTTCCATTATTTCAAAATAATTAGTATATTATGGAAGAAGAGTCAAGAGGAAGAGAAGGCAACAAACACTCTAGTGATGCCAATATATTACAACACCCTAATCCTCCCCCACACTCTTCTGCCTGCTTTTAGGGTTGTTATGACAAGATGGTACTGTGGATTGAGCCTTGTGAAGACTGCATGTAGCATGACCTATCTTCAGCCTGTCAGGCTTTTTTCCCCTAATTGTTGAAAGAAATTTTTTCTTGAGGCTCTGGAAATCTTGTAATTTTATCCAGCCAACTCAACCACTGGAGTTAGGAAGGAACTTCCCCTATGGGCATTTCATAACTGTCTGTTATGGAGTTTCTTGTGCCTTCCTCTTGAAACCTATGTAACGGTCATCTGTAGGAAATAACATGCTAAGCTAGATGCTGCTCTCATTAGTTTAACCAGGGCTTGACAAAATTGGCTCTTAGCTAGGCACAGCAGTTTTATTTTTGGTCGCCAGACGGTGCTCCTCCGCTGCATTTCCGCAGCAGAGCTAGGAGTCAGATTACAAATCCCAGTTGCCATGGTGGCCTGGTGCCCGTGTTTTGGCAAGCCCTGAGTTTAACCATTCCAGTCTGTACAGTATGGTATTCTGTCTTGGACAGTGGCCAATTCAAGATGTTTCAGAGGAAGGTAAAAGAAACCATAGTTTCTAAGAGGAAAAGGCAACTGATTATAAAGACTTGGAGGGTCCACATGTAGGGTAATTTTCTTTCCCTCTGTGCGAGATGACCTGACCCCTACACCTTTGCATGTCTCTCAGGTTTTGACTCCTGATCAGGGCTTGCCACCAGTAAAAGGGATGCTTTTATGCTTCAACTCTAAATTTACTGCCTCCCAGCTTTTTTCAGAAAGCTGTCCAGTTGTTTTCTCCCCTGTTTGCGAATGTATAGGTTTCTGGGACTTGATGGAAATCACCATACCTTACCTTCACATACTTGCTATGCTTCTTTTAATAAAAAATAACAGCAGTATGGGACTCCTTTCTGAATAGGTAGCTCCATGGACCATTTCTCCCCAAGCTGTTTGGAGAGCATCAGACAACCTCCAAAATGGAAGTTTGGTTGGTCTCTTGTTTGCAATAGCTCACAGCTATTCATTCATCTGTTGTAATGTCCCTCTGGGAAAACCCTCTAGGATTTGATTGTTCTGCCAACCTTAGTCAATCCAGCTCTCCTACCACTTACATCTCTTTAGGAAATAAATGGCAGCTGCTTCTTCTGTAGACCCCTTCTTAGGCTTCTGCGGCAGGAAGAAAAGAGCTTTCTCCTCAGAGAGACTCTATAGACTTTGAGCAGGAAAAGGAGCCTGAGTTGGAGGCTGATTATCTGTCTCTTTTATACGATCTGGAATCTCTTATCTCCCATGCCTTTATCAATTTGGAGTTGAAACATCCCTAAAGGTCTGCTTAAAAAGAAATGCTTTGGCAGAGGAAGTCCTCTCATTTCTGTCATTTTGAATATCCTCAACCAGAGATGAGAGCATTAATCGTGATGACTTTTGGAATTTCAAAACAGTTTCCTGTTCCCTCATCAGAAGATAAACAATTATATCTTTATTAATAATGTATACTGGAGTCCTAGTCATGGGTCAGGCTCCCATTGTGCAAGGCACAGCACAAGCTCATAGCAGAGGGTCCTTGCCCCCTTTATCCAAAAAGGATCTGTTCTCTGGGCTTGCATCCGTTTGTCCTCACAGACTACTTTTTCGGTTTTTTGCCATGGACATTATCAGCTTTTCTCCCCTACAGTTCTTGGAGAGCAGCGCCTGAACCAAAATGTCTTATAGATGCACTATTCCCTGGATCCCATTTAGCTTGTTTTATAATTCTTGTTTCTGCCTCTGGGAGTTCATCCCTAAGAGTAGTGAGCCTGAGTGGATTCACTTGAAATGGGATGAAACAGCTGTGATATATTTTTGCTCTTGTTTCTCCTTCATTTACTAGATTCTGAACATCAATATTGCATTGTTACAGTCTTTTCAGCTAACAGAGATGCAATATTAATAGTGATGAAGTGCAGATGAATTTTTTTTAATCAGCTTGTTTGTGGTTCTACATCAGGTGCTTGTTTGTGGTTCTACATCAGGTGCTATTAAACATGCGTGAACCTTCTTCATTGGGGTTGGTTCTTTGCTCTCTTTTTCTAACAGGGTGAGATGGATTCTCTAAAGCATGACTAATGGTGAGGCTTAAGTCTTCTAGAATCCAAATCAGTCTTATTCAGTACATCTCAACAGTGATGTTAAAGGATGGTATGGAGTGGATTTTGGGACTTCCTTGTACATGTGGTTGGCCAGTAATCCATTAAGGGAAGATCTGCTGGCTGACCTGAATTCTTGTTTGGGTAAATTACTTACCAACTGCGTCCCCTCCAAAAGAGTAAAGTTGACTTTAGGGCAGGGGTGGACAAAATTGGCCCACAGCTAGGTGCCAGCAATTTTACTTTTGGTCTCCAGAGTGTGCTCCTCCATTACATTTCTTCAGTAGAGCTAGGCGACAGGCTACTAAAATGGGTCGCCGTGACAACCAGAAATATTGATTCGTGGAAGCCCACATTAGGGAGATAGGTTGAATACTGAGATGAAGCAAAGGATTTATAATTATTCTTAGGTAACTCAAAAAAAATAGTTCATAGTTGAAAGGATTCTAATGCCTCAGGCGTCAGTCTTAAGATTGCCTTACATCAGCACGATGTTCACCAAAAAAGATAAAGAACAGCCTATTAAGAAAAACATTCTTTTTCAAACTAGAGTATATCAGTCATAAGGTTTGCTGAGTTCTTAAAAATGCATGCAACTGTGTTCATTCAAGCCCCTGTTATGTTTTCCCCTTAACACATGAAATCATTTCCTTTTTAGAATAAGGAATTCTGCACTGAAATGTGTATCAGATGCAACAAATGTAAAATTCATATCAAGAACAGCACTGCAGTGTGCAATGACAGTATGAGTTCAAGAATTTAACATTCCCATTTAAAAAGATGACAGTCAGAATTGGAAAGTTTTGTAATAGGATCTTCTCAACAGTGGTGGTTATCTGGGGCAGCATTTCCCAAACTGTGTGTCAGAAGCCCAAGGGAAAAGGACTGGTATTGTGGTGAATGTGTCCGAGTAGAGAGGTATGAATTCTTAACACTGAATTTTTTTTGACTTTTTAAAATAATAAACAGCTCATGCCTAATTAAATACACTAAAACAAAACCCCTTGAAACAAAAACCCACCCTATGCTAAAGGAGCATTTTTTTAAAGTCAAACCCTCAAAAGTTAGGAAATGCCTCTTTGTAGGTGTGCGTTTTGAACGAATCTTGTAATTACATGGCCACAAGCTATCTTCTTTCTATTTCCTTCGGTGTAGGGGATGGCCAGTGTTCACTTAAGGAGCAGCTGTTTGGTATTTTGAACAATCTCCATTGTTCAGTGTGTGGTCATGTGTCTT
This sequence comes from Pelusios castaneus, assembly GCA_007922175.1. Lineage (NCBI taxonomy): Eukaryota > Metazoa > Chordata > Testudines > Pelomedusidae > Pelusios > Pelusios castaneus. The sequence goes on along the minus strand of ML685819.1, from coordinate 3,337,327 downwards.
ATTTACTGCACACTATTCATGCTTTGATCTTTTCACAGGCTTTTCTGTGCTGCTTATCACTACAAATCTGAGTTCACAATTATGAATTAATTTATTTTCACACCACCCATGTGAGGGGATGAAGGGTGGTACAGTATTATCCCCATTTTACACGTAGAGAACTGAACCACAGAGATGAATGTAAAAAGTTTCCATTAATTTTGTTTGCCCAATTTGAGATGCCTAGGGCCTGATTTTTTCAGTACGTGGCGTTACACAGCTCTTCATACGTTCCAAGCACAGCTCCCATTGATTTTAGCTGCAGCTGTGAGGGTTCAGAACTTCTGCAGATGAGATCTCAGGATGTCAGGTTTGAACAGCCCAAAAAATGAGTAGCACCGTTAGTGACCACCTGTGAAAAGTCTAGTTTATGTGACTTGTCTAGCCGAGGCTGGTCTAGAATCCAGTTCTCCAAGGCAGCATTCATCCACCTTAACCATCCTTCCTCTTCCTGCAGTCACCTGCCCCATTCACTACATATCTTCCAGTTTCTACAACAGATAAGGAAAGGGTGCTACAGACAACAGCTTTGTTTACTATACAGCTGTGATTCATTCTCTATCTAATAGTATGATCATATCATTAATGCATATGCATAGAAGATGTGATACACAATTAGCCATGGATTTCACACACATTTACTGACAGCAGAGGAATCTGGAAAGTGAGAAATCTTTGTTTCAATTCCAGGCTAGTCTTTTCCCTCCCACCTGGTCTGGCTTTTGCCCCCTTTGCATTTGAATTGGTTGCTTCCTGGGTGCCAGCGGGGAGAAGATGGTGTCTCTGAGAGCACAAGATGAGACAGTTTTCTTGCTCTCAGTTCTACTGCCTAGCCCTGAGCAGCCATTTCAGTGGAAGTCTGGCTTTATCCCTGTAGCTCTGGGTTGGAGGGAGTGTGCTCCACATCATGCTGTGGGGTGCCATGGTGGCTGTGCAGTCTGCTCACACAGGAGTTGTGAGGGGATGAAGCATGCTCAGTGAGGATGCTTTTCAGATTTTAGGTGCTGAAATTTGAGCATGTGAGAACTGCAGTTTTTCAAAGGCTTGTAATTTGGACACATTTTTAAAGGAACAGCAAAAAGCACACCCGTGATGCAAAAGGCCACACACCCCCTGCCCAATTTCAAGTCCCTGCTTGGAAGTGGGGAGGCATTAGATTTGTTTAAAAAAGGTCTCCAGAATTCTTTAACATGAACAAAATATTTCCCTCCCCAGCCTCGTTGGAATGGCTGAATTGTGTTGGGTGAAATTTTCCAAAACTTTCTGTCTGTGCAGACACTCAGTGTGGAAAACTTCAGCCTAAATGACTGAAGATTGGGAAAGTGATAAGCAATGGAAAACAGGGTCTGGTAATGGAAAGTGTTGAGCAACCTTAATAGGCTGCATTACTAGTTCCTCTTCTAATACAGTATTTCTTGCGTTCAAGAAGGTTAGCACCTGCGGAGTGGGGTTGAGACAGAGAAGCCCTATTTGTCAAGCTATAGGTTAACATGCCTGGGAACAGAATGATGTAAACATCACAAGGAAAAGCTTTAGTTCTAAGTGAACTGTGCTGCACTTGCAGCATGACTCACCCACCACGACAACCACATTTGCTTTGTATTGTTTGTTTTCTTGTTAATGGAAAGCACAAGTTCTCTCATTAGACACATGTGCAAAATATTGATTAATATTCAGAGCAGACAGAGAAAAAACTCAGCTTATGTTCTCTGTAGATGGGAAAATCTCCCTCAGGCACAAAAAACTTGGCTCAGGAATATGTACTTTACGTCGTCTTGTGCCAGTTTTGTTGAATTTGGGCCAATGTTCTGAAGTATTTTGGAACTTAGGGAGGTCACAGTTATTTGGACAGTGAAAAGGGCCTTGTGATAAGGGAAAACTTTTGCACCCTGAACCTAGGCAGTTGTGCTCCCATAACCATAATAAATATTGCAGTGATTGGTTTTATCTGTGTGGCACCTGGCTTAAAGCAAGAGTGCATGGAATAAGATGACCCATTCACAGAACTCCAGGTGGTCAAACAACTTTTATTGGTTTAGATCTGAGCTGTTCATACTGTATCCTTATTGAATGTGTGTGGTGATGGAATTAATGAAATATATTTTCTCATTACAGGTTAATGTAACTACCTTTGGCTTCCTCTTTGACATTGACGGGGTACTGGTACGAGGAAAGACTCCAATTCCTGCTGCAAAAAAGGCCTTTCAAAAGCTAGTTAATTCTCAGGGACAATTCTTGGTGCCTGTAGTATTTGTCACCAATGCAGGGAACTGCCTTCGCCAGAAGAAAGCTGATCAGTTGTCTCATATTTTGGGTGTGCCAGTGAGTAATCCAAATTCCTTTACAGGTTTCAAAATTGTGTTGGAGGGAATGTAATGTGCACAGGAGCTTGCATTAAATGCATTTCAGCTGTTCTGTGAAGTCTTCTGGTTGTCTTTTTTCATAAGGCAAAATCAAATATTTGTAAAGCCATTTGAAATCTTTGATTGGATTGAACCATAGATGTGTAAAGCAGCATTATTATTATTACTAACTACTGCTAATAGACAAAAGAGTCTTGTGGCACTTTTAAAGACTAACAGATTTATTAATCGCATGAGCTTTCATGGGAGAAAATCCCACTTCGTCAGACTAACACGGCTACCCCTTTGGAATTTGACTACATGGAGGGCACTGAATACAGCCGTTTGAAGTGGAAATCCATCAACTTCATGAAACAACTTGCACAGATCCAGACAGACAATAGACTAACACGGCTACCCCTTTGGAATTTAAATACTGCTAATAGTATTTCTCCAAATCAAAGGATACATTACTATTTTGGGAGTAATTATGTGCCTAAAAGTTCCACACTAGAAGCTCTATCTCTTACTGGCATGAAATTCTGCTCATGCAAACTGATCTGCTGCAGTGACATCAACATCCAAGATGATAGCTTGTTCCTAGTTCCCACCTCCCTTTTGTACACAAGACCCTTCTGTTCTGGTATATGACATGCAGAGGGTTGGGCCACTGAACACTTCTGGTCATGGGGATTAAAGGGCTTGTTGTGAGTCAGGTTATGGATGTTTGAATCCTGCTAAGATAAATGTGTGAAGTTTAGAACAAGATTTTTAAAAAAAATTCTCTAATGATCCTCTTTCAGTAGGGGCCACAGGCAATATATTTGTTTACATATAAAATAATAGCTGGAAATATTAAGATGTTATACTGAACTGAAGTATCGTACATTTACCATCTTCAAAGCCCTATTAATACAAACATTTGTTCATTGCAACATCTTTCTGCAGAGTAAGAGATTATTATCCCAATTTAGTAGTTCATATAGGAATTGGAGAAAAATATCACTTATTAAAGGACACAATATTGAAACTTGTTAAGCTTTATCCCCTTAAGGGGAAGGGTGCCCAAACAAATACCCGGTCCTTTAAATGCGGATGTTGGGAAGCTCCCGAAGCCCTAGGCAAAGACCACAACTAACAATGATTTTTGTCTATTTACTATGCATGTGACATTTATTAAGGCACTGTGATTACAATTACACAGGTTAAGGCAGTGATTAGTAGTATAATAAACACCCAATATATCCACAAACACTCTAAACTACAATACTGCTTATTGCATGAATATAGATTCAGGATTTTGCATCAATTATGGCTTTAAACACATAACATAGAGAGTATAACAAAGCCCAATACACACAAACCAGAGCAATCAAGAACACAAGCCCATATGTAAGACACAATCACACAGGACTCTTTGTGCTATTGTGTAGGGATCTCATTCACACCCGTTGGGTCATGAGGTCACCTGTGCACTTTTGCACACAGGATTTAGTCCCAGACCTGGTCAACAGTTATCCCCCATTCATACTTTCCTCCCCCCAGCAGCAGAGTTATAGCAGCACGGACACCAAGCACAGAGGGCGCCCGTTTATGCACTCACACAAGAAGGGGATCCTGTGGGTCACGAGGTTCACCTGTGCACCCTTGCTTTAGGACCTTTGCAGGCCCTGGGCGGCTGCACACAGGATTTAGTCTCAGACTTGGTCACTGGTTATAGTTTCCTCACACACACTCTTTAACACAACTTTGCTCTTATTTTTATCAATTATAAACACACACACACACACAAGCAGAAATGCTAACACAATTATACCCAAAGCAAATCCTATACCTACCCCAATTCCTACATCAACCTCAAACGCAAGGTTGATGCTGCTATAGTTCATTTACCTAAGAGTCTCAGCATAAAGCTGGGAAGAACCTTAAAACTTTTTGTTACCTTTTGCTTAGGAGCCAGGCGCTACTCTGAGCCCCTTTACTTTGATTACCTTTCCTTTGATGTCAGATTTGCTGGTCCGACCTTCCCGTTAGCTGGCCAGGCTTCCGGTGCTTGTACCCGGTTCGTCCGCGTTCCACGGAGAGCAGGGGGAGTGCTCATGGGGTGATCAAGTTCCCAGAGCCTTTGCCTCAGAGTTAACTTGAGACAAATAACTCCCAATTTGCCGCCACCCCCCCCCCCCCCACGGCCCCCTTTTTACGGCTCGAAAACCGTGGTGACGTGGTTTTTTTTTCCAACTCATAGGTCCACCTGTCTTGTCTTGATTGTCAGAGACCTCTCTGACCCTCCTCCTCTTTTGCGGTTATCTAGCCGGAGTGCTGGGGGTCTGTTAATCTTCCCCTTTTCTCTGTGGCTAGTTTAGTCCGCCTTCTGTTTGCACTTTTGTACCTGTCAGTCAGTTTTATCTAATTTAACAGTTTTGTGGTCTCTCCCGTCTTTATGCTTTTTGACTTTTTTTTTTTTTTTCTTTTTAAACCCCTGATCCTGTGGCCTAAGTTTTTGGACAGCTTAAGCCTTAGCATTACCTGACAAAACTAAGAGAGAGATGTGTAGTGATGTGGCATGGCCCACACTGCAATCTAATGACAGATTAAGGATTAGAACCAAGGCAGTCCTGAGTCCGGTTCCCATTTTCTGTCTATTAAGGATGCCTCAATCTGATGATTGTGTGGATCCAGGAGGGAAAAATATGATTTGGGCCCATGTTGAATACTTGAATTCTGGAAGCTAAAAGGGAGGCTAGGTATGTGCATTTGTAAGCTAAATCTCAGAATGCTTTTTCTGCTATGTATCATGAACTGTGCTCTGGCTAAGAAATTTGGGAACAAATGTAATGATGAACCTGTGGCAAAGGTGTGCATGTGTGGAAGGAATTGAGTGGGGCATTATTTTCTGTAGTGACTTCTGGTTAACTGAGATAAAATTTGCATAATTATTGATTAAATCTAGTAAAGACAAAGGTGATTTGAATTCTTATTTTATCCCAAACAGATTTCACAAGACCAAGTTGTGATGTCTCACAGTCCTTTACGGATGTTCAGACGTTACCATGACAAATGCGTTCTGGTGTCTGGGCAAGGACCAGTTCTTGATATAGCCAAATAGTATCCTTTTGAAAGGGAATTTTCTGCTTTTACGTATTTTCATTATCAGTTCAGATTATCATGTACAACAGGTAAAGGCTGTCTTTCGCTTCAGCAAAAGTATATCGTGTATTTTAGTGGGTGAGGAAATCCTAACATAATGTTCACCTTCTACACTGACAAGTGATGGAATTGACATTCTGAGGAAATACTCTCCAATTTTTTCCACTTTCTAGTTATGCACGTTTTAGACTAGGGTGATGAAGTCTTCCTTAAATGTAAATGAAAATAACAAATCACAGTGTAGGGGTTTTGATTACTTCTGGGATGAGTCTTGAGATGCCATAATGCTATTTAACACATAATGTAATATGTCTGAAGCTAGTTTACAGTCTGTTTAACTTAACAGGAAAAGTTAAGGGGTAACTTGATCACAGTTTTAGAAGTATCTATATGGAGAACAAATATTTTATAATGGACACTTCAGTCTAGCGTTGAAAGGTATAACATAATCCACTGGCTGGAAGTTGAAGCTAGACAAATTCAAACTGGAAAGTAAAATTTTGAGAGGTAATTAACCATTCGAACAATTTACCTGGGGTTATTACCGAGGCTGATTCCCGATCGCTGACCATTTTAAAATTGACTCGATGTTTTTCTGAAAGATGTGCTCTAGGAATTATTTGGGGGAACTTTTATGGCCTGTATTATACAATAGGGCAGATTAGCTGACCACAGGGGCCCTTTCTGGCCTTGGAATCTATGACTTTATAAGAAGCTTGACCTCAAATCCTAGGTTGTGTTCAGGGCTGGCAGTTCCAAATAGCTCTATTTGTGAGCTGAGCACATTTGAAATAAGATGATAAACATGAAACACTGTAGTTATTTGTACATGATCCCTATTCAGAATAGAAACATATTTTTCAGAATTTTACATAACTTTTTGCTGAGCGACCAGGAAGAATTTTCAATCTACTATAGAGGTGATTAGGTATCAAAGTGTAAAACAAAGCTTTCAGTCACAGATTATTGTACTGTAATAGTCTTAATCTATTCACATAATCACTCTGGCTAAATAGACATTGAATTTGGGATTCTCTCTCCATGTTGTACTATTTACAATTTTTATAATATTGTTTACTAAATTGAAATTTTCATTACAGCTTTTTAAACTGAATGTCACACATCCACAGGATTTGAGCTTTGCTCCAGTTTTTAAACAGTCCCTTGAAGGAACCCCCTCAAAGTGCCAGACTCTTAAAGGGTCCCACCCTTCCTTAAAGGTAGGCCAGGTGGCTTCAAGACCTCCGAGATTGTTTTTAAGCTCCAGCACTTGTTTCATATCATGAGCTTTGTCCAGCTCTTGGTGAGAGACTTTTACACTCTTCAAGGATCCATGCACCTCACCAAGTATTTGCAATGACACCAGACAGTTTTTTCAAAACAGACTAGGATTTATTAGTCAACTAGAATACAGCAGTGGGAAGTCCTTAGGTTAACACTGAGAAGCAAAAGTCAGGACAGTCCATGTTGCCCAACCTAGGCTTCCCTTGAGCTATGCTGCTGAAGGCAAAATCTTGGTTTCCTCTCTCTGTCTCTGTCCTTTTGTCTTTCAGTCTCAGGTTAGCCAGTGTGTCTCTCCAACGATCTTTAGAGCCCTGCAGATCCGCGGATATCCGCTTCTTATCTATGGATATCCACATCCGCGGGTGCAAATGCAGATATCCGCAGAGCCGTTGTTGCGGATTGCAGCACGGGTGTGGATGTTATTTTTATCTGGTCACGACTGTACATGGAGAGAGCACCATTGCTCTGCCCAGAACATATGATTGGTTAAAGCTGCAGCCCTGACTGAATCCAGGGGCCAGTCCAGGCGGAGTAATGGTTGCTCCCCCTCCCACGTCCCTCACTGCCGGCCACTCCCCCCAGCACCAAACAACTGAGTGATCTCAGCAGTTCCCGTTTCACATGTCCAGCCCAGGCAGAATAAGAATTGCTCAGATCTGGGTTAGCCGGGGCTCTGAACAGCATCGGGCTTTTACTGACTCATCCACATCCTGGATCCCACCCCCAGCTGTCCTTCAGTCTCAGACTCCAGACTGTGGGAGCCAGAGCCCAGCCCGTCAGAGCTGGTGTTCAGTTTCAGTGGCCAATTCCCACCGCCACTGATCAGCTGAGAAACCGCAGCAGCCCAGACTTCCCAGCCCAGGCAGAATAACAGTTGCTCAGATCGGAGCCAGGGAAGGCTCTGAAAAACACTGGGAGCTGTTGGCAACTCTCTCCCCTCTCAGCTGTTTCTCGGGCTCCCTGAACCTAGCTGGCCAGAGCCCACGCACATCAGCTGATGATGGGCTGCTTCTTCCCTCCTTCCCTGGCTGCCAGCCTCCCAATCTGATCATCAGCTGAATGAATTACCTTGCCCATGATGAACAATTGAGTGACCTGATCTTTGCTCTAGTAGGTGGAATAACCGGATGATCAGGGCCAGCAGGGCTCTGAGCAAACAGTATTGGGAGCTGCTGGCTAGTGCCACCCTCCCTGCCCTCTTCCTCGGGCTCTGTGTGAGGCAGTTGCTGCTCTCTAACAATCCAGGAACTGACAGGCAGCTGCCCCAGAAGAAAACAGAGGTTGCACCAGGATCCTTAGGACTCTCTATAATGTTGTTTAAAATAAAAACAGTGTGTGCACATTTACTAAGCCCCTGCTTTTAAGCTGTTACATTACAGAACACACAAGGCAGGAACACAAAACAGAAGCACAGTGCAATGGAGCGGAGCTGCTGCAAGGCGGGGGTGGTTGCGGATCCCCACAAAACATGGAGATGCGGATTACGGATCAGATATGTGCTTATATGGATCGGTTGCGGATCCACATTTTTGTATCCGCGCAGGGCTCTACCGATCTTATCCTAGCTGTCTGTTGCTCTTCTGCAGAACCATGCTGAGTTCAGATGTTCCACTTGCTGGACTTTCCTGTTATTGGGTGTTCAGTTGTTGGGTTTCCATTGTCTTTTTGGATTGTCCATTGCAATGGGTCGTTTTTCAGACAGACCTTTAATGACCCATTTGTACCATCGCACTTACCTAACACAAACACCTCATGTCTTCTGCTTTGTCCCAAGAGCAGCTTTTAATCCTTTTGTACCCACATGATAGTAATCTTTAGCCAAGTAAATCACTTCCATCTATATCGTTCATAAAAATATTCCAGAAAGTTCCTCCTTTGTCATACTGAAATTAGAATAAATTTTGGTTTTGACAAGCAACATGTTTCTATTTCAAATATTCCAATATGAACTAATTACCAAGGAAAACTTTTGGTCAGCTATAAAAATTCAGTCTGGTCATATTAAGAATCCAGCATGGTAGATACCATACAACACTGAATTTGAAAACCTATGTAATCTACAGTATAAGCCTCAAATATGATTAGATAATATCTTTACACTGGATAGTCTTATTTTAAAGTATAACTTTAATATGTGACTGAGGTGATAGTTTTGCGGAAAAAACAAATTCTGATCATCTAAATTTCAGTTGTTAAACACATTTTTCTTTCACTTCTGTGCTGTCACATGAATTATAAAAGGAAGTCCAGTTAGTACTGAGTGTAGAAACTGTGTGCTGCTTTTATACAAATTAAATAGGGCATTTTTCATTTGAATGATTCTGTTAACTAGGATTCAGATTAATGGGAGTTGACTCTATTTAAGGGTATTGCTGCAGAAACAAGATCTTTTTTTCATTGTAGGAGACATTTCTCTTTTCCCTTCCTCCTCTCCGTTCCTTCCAAAGAAGCAATGAATGGTTTATTTTAAATACTTATAGAAGATAATTTAACTACTCAAGTAGCCAAATTGTTTCTGCAAATGACTAACCATTTTAGAATATATAGTTAACTGGTGTTGCCTTGATTTCTGATTAACATATTAACATATTATCTTTAAACAAAGACAAATAAGATACTGCAAGTGTGGTGATTTCTTTCCTCACCCTATACTGTCATCAGTTTTTATCATTACTGTCAATCTGAGAATTCTCACAAAAGATCTATAGGAGAAATCCTAGTTTTGTATATGAAATGTTTGTCTATTTCATACAAGAAAAGTCAGGCTCCTGGATATATGATTTGCTTTGCCCACATTGTAAACATTGTATGATAGAATTTATTGACTTTTAAGATCTGTTAAGCTATTAAAATAAATATTTCTGAATCCTTAACTGGTGTTTTCCCAGCCTGGGTTTTTGTCAGCCTATTACCATTGATACGCTGCGGGAAACATACCCTTTGCTGGATATGGTTGACCATGACAGAAGGCCTAAAGTGTTGGTGAGTACATGGTTTATGTTGAAATCTTTTTGTGTCAGTTCATTGGCTGACATTCTACATTTGGAGATTACTTCTTTAATAAAAATCACAAAACTTTTTAAATTTATTCTATTTTGTAATATGCTTTTGCCTTTGACTTCATGAATTCTACCAATGTACTTATTTTTCTACAACACTTTTAAGAGCTATTCACTAGTTTAGTCTAACAAGTCAGCTTGTTATTGAAATTCATGTTAACTCTCTATTATAAAAGCCATGTCATTTTTTAATGTATTGCTTTTTTAAAAAGTGTTGCATTGCAGTCTTTGATCTATCTAATATTGAATCAAACAGGCAAAACTCTGGATTTAATGCAATTAATTACCAGACAAGTCCAGTACTTTGGAAAGTCTACTAGTTTTCTAAGCCCTAGTCTATACTTGCCGCACTTTTCAGTGGCAGTTGACAGGAGATGCTCAAGGTACGTAAAATACTTCGCATATCTCCCAATGACTTACTAAGTACTCCCTACACACTATGCCAAGCTGACCGGAAATGCCTTCCAGTGGGTTTACTGATACTCCAGGTCTGGGGCTGGAGTTGCTATGGCAAATTCCAGATCAATTGAGCACATATACAGAGACTGCTCAATCAAACCTGGAAGATCGCACTGACGGCGGCGATTTTGCAATGGTCCATATAGACTTAGTCTAAGAGAGATGGAGGGGCAACTGTTTCTTTTTCTTTCCCCATAGGACTGTGACAATAGTAGCAACTTACTGCTACTAAGCAGTGGTGTTGCTTTGACTGTACATTGATGTTTTGCAAATCATTGCATTCCCTCTGAAACAATTGCTTGCTTATCAACAGTATTAACTAGTATACAATGAAGAAGATACATTATCATACATAACAATGTGTTATTTTTCTGCTGAATTTCCCTGTCATCGAACTGCAGGCGTTAGGCTCCCAAGCTTTAATTCTTTCTGCTGGTAGATTGCCAGGTCCCTTGCCGTGAATGCATGCATAATTATTACAATTTTAAGCCAGTGCTGTTGCCTAAGATTTTTTAAGTTGCTGCAATGGAGTCCCCTAGTAACCTCCCATTTTTTCTTTTAGTCTTTTTGTTTTAAACCAGTGTTCTTTTTTGTCGTTTCTCAGATTAAAGAAACTTTTCAGACCTAGTTCTCAGATATTTGGGGAACACTGTCTGCAGTTCCTCTCAGAAATAAATCCCTTCTCTCCTTTCTTGAAGTTTCTTTAGATTTCCTTGTGTAATAGTGTTTCCCATGCAGAGTTCATTATTTGAAGCATTACTCCTTTAAAAATATAAATTTTTAAATTCAGCAAGTTTACTTTAATTTTTGTAAGCTGTGGGTATCTAAATATTCACCTTTTTAAAGTAAAAGTTGGAGCTGTACTAACAGTTCTTAAAAATATGCTTTTCCAGGTATATTCTCCCTGATTCTCTTCTTATTGGTCCTGCTTGTTCAGTTTCTGTTAAACCTAACTTATAGCTAGTAGAACTGGTCAGGAATTTTCCAATTTAAAAATTTGCCAAGATCAAAATTGTTATTGGGAAATGGTGGGTTTTTGAAAGAACAAACGAGTCCTGCGGCACTTAAAAACTAACATTTATTTATTGCATAAGTTCCATGGGCATAATCACACTTCATCAGATGTATGAAATGGAAAATGTACCATGATAGCTGTAAGAATATATACATACAGAGAAGGGTGAGTCACAAGGTCAATACAAACAGTTCCAGAGGGATATACTGCTATCCTGCCTCTGCAAAAGTAAACAAGCTGTTTTCAGTTGGGGTGGGGGAAGGAGAGGAGAGGGGGTAGAGACCAAAAAGCATTGAAATTGTCAAAAAGTCCCATTTTAACATTTTCTAAATGGAAGTTTTGTTTTTGGTCAAAGCTACTTTTTGTTTTGAAATATGAATTCATACTGGTCTTAAAACAAAATTAAAAGGTCACAACCAAAACTTTTTGATGCTATCAGGACGAAACGGTTCGATAGACCTGATCAGAAATTTTGTTTGGATTAGTGTAGCTGTAGCAAGTCATGTGGCTGGGTCTTCCTGGTTTCTTTCAGGATTTCACAGCCCTGGTACCAATGACTCACCACACTTTGCTTTGCTCATTTGCAGTCACCTGTGATGTTTATTTACAGTGCGTACAGTCCACTCCTAGCTCCTCAGACACTGGAGGGGCTCAGAGCCTCAGGGTTTGTCCATCCCTCCTAGCCAGCAGGTAGACTGCCTCACAATCTTCCCCTACCCTGCTAGTCCGCACTTCTCCCCATGGTTTCCTGCCCCAGCCTATTTATTGTCCCTGGGCCAGATCAGCTATTCCTCTTTACCTCATTAGGCCAGGGTTCTAACTCAGCCGTAATCAGCTGTTACCTACATTGCTATAGCCTCCTGGGCCAAAACTGACAGAGGCAGGTTTATCACCCTCTACTCTATCACGATTATCAATTCATGAAAGTTTTTGAGATTTTTGCCTTTTTGTTCCAGTTTGGGTCAGGAATAGTTTTTGAAATTTCAGAATCTTTGTGGGATGGAAAAACTGTTTCCCACCCAACTCTAATGACCAGTTGCCTGAAAGAGTATGGTGCAATATGTTCTCCATTTGAAGTATGTGTAATATAGGCCAAATGGTTATGCCCTGAAGTAAAAATGTTCACTAACTGAGCAGCTGATGACTCTGTGTTTCCCTGATGCCTGCTCTGAAAATGCTGTTCATATGGTATCCGACAAAGAAAAAAGTTTTAAAAACTCCTCATGTGATATAGCATTGGAACATTGTATTGTTGACTCGATGTTCATGTGATACCAACTTACATACAAATCTGTTTGATATATCTGGAAATATGTGTAACCCATATGCCTAAAAAAGGCTATCTCTTTAAGAGATCTACTGAGGGTGGGTTACTGTTGCTGGGCAGATTAGCTACCCACAACTAGAAACTTCTGGAAGCAGGGAGTGGTAGCATTTTTGAGCATGCTCCACAGGGTGCCCTGCTGGTGTGATGTGGTATGGTCAGAGTCAGATCACATGAGAGCAGCAGTCTGTTCAGGCAGCTGGCAAGAGGTGGTCTGAGAAGAGCCCATGTGCTCAGTTTTCAGGAGAGAAGCTGAGCCAAGAGTGAACAAGATGTTTTCTCCCTCTAAGGGAGTCATCTGCAACAGATTTTGCAGACATGCATCTGGGACTGAGGGCTGGTTGCAAAGGAGAAAGAAAAGCCTGCATGGAATGCTACAGAAGATTCCTGCAAAGAAAGAAGAAGAGGACAGCTATTTCTTGCCACTCAAGCTTCTACACTGGACCAGAGACTGTAGCTGAGAGTTGGGTGAACTCCACCGGGACTTTGGGACTCTTGGGTATCTTTCATGCAGGGTTTCTTTAGGGATTATTCTTGGTTAATTGTATTTTGTTTTCTTAGGATAAGGGTTAGTTAGTTAGTTAGTTAGTTAGTTAGTTAGTTAGTTAGTTAATAAAGTTCATTGTTACGTTTGTTTTTAGTATTTTAATGTGGGGTGGTAACTTTGAGGAATCTTTGCTGTGAGTCCCATACAGACTGGATCCTGGGTCTCCAGCTGCATTCTCCATAGGGATTGGGATTGATTTTTGTGAGACACTGGAGAAGGGCAATTAAATGATTGTAGCCCACCCGAAGGTTATATATGCATTAATGAAACTTAATTGAAACCTTTAAAAGAAAATTTTAAACTAACTTTTAATGCTGGTACAGGTTGTCCACAGTATTTACTGATCACAGAAGAGATTTTAACAATGGAGAACAGCCATGTATAGGAACTTGCTGATCATAATATCAGACCAAATATCTGCTCATACTATATATAGAAGTCTTGGGTGCAAAATAAGCTATGAAATGGCTTCACTGGGAAATGCAGGTTATTGCCCAGAGGGAACCCCTCCCCCCCCCGAGGTTGCTTCTTCCAAACAAATATTTCATAAGCATAAGTATATATTTAGGAACAGATCCAGAGTAGCCAGTAATGATCTGTTTATGAGGAAGGAATTGTACAAACATCAAGTGCTCTTTTGGAGCACTTGCAATTCTGGATTTTTTTATGAAGAAAATACATTTTCAATGATTGCCAAAATACGGATTTCATGTTCTGGGCCAAAAGACAACTAAGGAATGAATGTGCCTATCAAAACAGAGCAAGAATCTGGTAAGAGGTACTTCGAAAAGTACCTCAGTATATTTTGCCTCTTTAGGTATTTACACGCTCTGGCTGGGGAGATTTAGTTGGGGTTGGTCCTGCTTTGAGCAGGGGGTTGGACTAGATACCTCCTGAGGTCCCTTCCAACCCTAATATTCTGTGACCTAAATAAATACTGACTTGAGCAATTGGAACAATACTTTATATGTTATCACTATCAATGGAACTATGCTTAGATAAAACTGAAGATCTACACAGACCAAGGTAAGCCAGGAAATTCCAAGTTGAGGTTCACTGTATGTAACTCAGTTATGTCACTTCTCAGCTTGCCACGGTGCTGCAGCCATGGAAAAATCAGAGTCCAAGACAGTGCTCACTTGTGTGTGCCATCTCTGGGAGCATTGAAGAAGGAAGTGTAAACCATTAGCTTCTAACTATACTTAATGTAGCAGTTGGTGTAAAACATTTGTTGATTTCCTTAGAAATGTGATGTGTTTGTTCTCAAATACATTGTCTGCTGAGATATCAAGTGTTTATACAAATATTAAAACCTTGCAACACCATTAGTAGAAAAGTAAATATATCTATTTTGCAGATGAATAAACTGAGGAACAGACATTGTGTGCCTTACCTGAAGTCTCACAAATAGACAGAGCAGAGCTGTGAATATAGAACACAAAAATCGTCAATCTCAACTTGTCCTTGCTGCTGGATCACACTTTAGTGCTTGGAAATATTAATTTCTAAGCAAAGTGACATAAAAAAACTAGCTCCTTCAGAATGTAAAGTGCTGCTTCTATCAGTTTTTGAATAAATGGTTGTGGGAGTAATGCTTCACATTTCTTTTTGTTAGTAGCGTCAGAGGATGTTTAACTTAGTGGAGATAACTTTTCTTTTTCTCATTGCAGCATTCACCAGCTGTGGAACTTCCCAAAATTGAAGGTATGTTTTCTGTTTACCTAGTTTATAACTCACCTAGCTTAGATTAAGCATCATCTCTTCTTCACTGTAAATTTAATTTACAGTTACAAATGCTTGAACCCCACGTTGGTGATTTGGATGGTTGGCAAGGAGAAACCTAGTATTTCTACATAAAATGTATGCAAAATGCATGCTATAGTAACCTAATTATTTGTGTGAGTGTGCATTTTTCACTCGTGCCTCGCAGGAGTGAGAGAAGGATGATAAGGGGCTGCTTTTCTTTTGTCTTCCTCTAGCAAATTGTGCTGTCACAGATGAGATGTGAAATTGAAGGTAGATTGAATCACAATCATCTTATTTATTATCATAGTGCTTAGGTACCATGCAAACACAGAACAGAAAGATGGCTCCTGCCCCATGTTGCAGTGTGATCATTTTATTGAATTTTTGAATAGAGAAGTTTGGCTAAATTTATTTAGGATATTTCCTTTTGTCTTTTATAGAAAGTGTTAATGTGCAGGAGATATGGGCATGGTGCTGTTTGTTGCATCTTAGAAAGTTGTTGGATTATCACTACCTTTCATTTTTATTATTTCACAAATGTTTTATTGTTCTTGCAGCTGTTGTTTTGTTTGGAGAACCAGTCAGATGGGAGACTAATCTTCAACTGATAATAGATGTTCTGCTGACCAGTGGCTGTCCTGGGAAGCCACATCATCAGGCCAATTACCCACATATACCGGTGCTTGCTTGTAATATGGATCTGATGTGGGTTGCTGAAGCACAGTCTCCAAGGTAGGTACAGAGTTACACAAAAGTAACACATCTTTGACGAAACAGGCAACGTGTCACATTCTATTCTTGCAAGGTTTGCAAAAACATGCATTTTTTTCTTACACCGATTTTTTTCACAGTTGTAAAAGGTAGCTTTCCTAAGTGAAAACTCTTTTCTCAGCCCTGAAAAACCCTAAACCATTTCGCCTCTCCTCCAAAATACTCTGCAAGTTTGCTGCTCTACAAAGATTCTTCGAGATGTGTCCCCCGATGGGTACTCCACTATCTGCTCTTCTCCTCTCTTCTTTGAAGCAGAACATATGAGCTCTGTGTGGCAGAGAAGGAACTGAGGGTAGTCGGACCATACAGCTCTCTCTATACTTCCTGTGCGCTGTCTGAGGCAGGGCAGGTGCGCATGTGCAGTCCGACAGCCACTGCTTCTGAAGATCTCAGACTCCAAATGAAAAAGTGCGGCTGCTCCTACAGGGGAGCACCCGTGGGGGACACATCTCGAAGAGCCTCAGTTACTGCACAAGGTGAGTAACCCTGGTTGTGTTCCTACTGTAAACCCTTTATTTTGTTCTTCAGTGTTAGTGTTGGATTTCTTGATGTATTATTGGGAAAGCTTGTTTCTGTGACCAACAAAAATAGGTTAAATAAGAGATGTTGCCTCACCTTGTCTCTCTAATCCAGGGGCTGGCAACCTTGGCTGACCCCTGTGCCGGCCCCTCCTCCTGGACCCTCAGCTGGTGCCGACAGCCCATTCATGGAAAGGAGCCACCTGGAGGGGCTCCTCTCAGCAGCGTGTTTGGGGACCCTATCTCCTGTTGCCTGGAGTCACTCCTTTTGGTGGTGGCACACCACAGAGAGGAGCTGCTCTGGGTGGCTTCTTTACATGGTATGCCTGGGGCATGGACATGGCAGGGACCTCCGCACTGCAGCCGCCCCTGAAAGAAGCCACTTGGAGCGTCTTTTGGTGGCAGGAGTGGCAATTTCTGTGGCGAGGATGCTGAGTGCCGCTCCAAATGGGCTTGTGTTCCACTGTTGGCACACGTGCCGGGGGTTGCCTACCCCTGCTCTAATCCCTTGGGACCAACATGGCTACATCAACAATGCATACAATTGATGTGTCATCAGCTAATAGTGCAGTCTGATTTCTTCATACTTAATGTTTGACCTGCAGTCTCTCAGGATTCTATATTAAGTCACATCTTAATTTACAAGAGTGACTAATGAACTTTACAATAAAGTTCTTGTGAACAAGCTTGGTTACAGACTCAATTCAAATACACCATTTAATTTTCCTTGTCCTGCGCAAAATGGATATGGCAGAATAATCTTAAGTGGAAGTACTGGACAATGATCATCCTCAAGATGTTTGATATTTACTTCCTTTTGCATAAAGGTTAGATTTTGTCCCTAAACCCAAGGCCTGGTTTTGGTGGTGCAACAAAAAGTATTGAGAATGCCTAATCCACATCGCTATTTTACTGACTTTTCTCTTGACGTACAATCTCGGTTCAAGGGCATGAAATGACAGAAAAAAAATTGGAGTCATTCTCAAAGGCCAACTTGGAAATTATAGTCTCCCTGATTCTCCTTCCTGCATTTTTTTTCCAAGAAAAGAACAATACGGATTTGCTTTGTCAGTATGCCACAGAATGAAGTTTGGTACATCATATTTTAATATGTTCTGTCTAGGAGCAATTAAATCTGCTGCTGCTGTATTCCAGCTTTCCATTTCTCCTTTATCTACTGCTGAAATTCAACAGATTTTAATAGGGTACTACATAAGGAAAGATTATGAAAATTTTTCTGGCTTTTTCAATAAGTCCATCATCTTAGGAAATAGATCAATGTTTCCCAACCTTTTTGGCTCGAGGGGCACAGATATTTTTACAACCCTGAAGGGCCACCAGTCTCTGCTAGCAGTCCTATGCCCCTCCCCCAGTGCAGCCAGACAGAAGGAGGTCAGTGAGGAGGCTTCCTGCTCAGTGATCTCCCATCTTCCTGGCTGCAGCAGGGAAACCACATGCATCCTATACCTATGTGCACTCTACCTGCGTCCCTAGGCAGTGGCTCCCTTCTGCAGCCGGCGAGGTGGAGGATCATTGCTTCCCTCTGTCTGGCTCCAGTAGGGACTCCAGTGCCTATGGACTTAGGTGGAGCACTGTGCTGTGCACGCTGCTACAGCCAGGGGAAGGAGAGAGCTGATCCTGTCCCCTTGACAGCAACAAGGAGCCTGCGCCGGTCTTTTAGCCTCACGGAAACACACTCCACTTGGGTCCTTAGGCAGCAGTTCTCTTCTGCAATCAGTTTGGGGGTGGGGAGGCCACAGATTGGGAACCACTGAAATAGATCTATTTGCTTTCAGTGCATGTACCTATTGACATTGTTCCTTTTGTGCTCCACTCGACCTTTAAAAGTAGACCAGGCTTAAACTACTGTGCTCTTAGAAACCAGAGCTTTTTTGATTATTGTCCTTCATTTATCATTTTATTAACCAATGCTAAATTTCAGTGAAACAGCTATAGAAAAGAGCTGATATATGAACTGATTATATGTGAACTAAGAAAAAAGAATTAACAGTATGGGTTGTTGTTTAGTATCACCAAAAGTTCATAAAATTGAAACTCTTTATTTTTTCCTTGTGTATTTACTGCAGTTTGATGTGTAATAATCTTTTTACCAGATTCGGGCATGGAACATTCATGGTTTGTTTGGAAAATATTTACAAGAAGATCACTGGCAAAGAACTGAAATATGAAGCCTTGATGGGCAAGCCTAGTGAACTGACGTATCACTATGCTGAGTATTTGATTAGGATGCAGGCAGCACAGAGCCAGTGGAAGAAGCCTATTCAAATTCTTTATGCCATTGGGTAAGGGATAAGCTCATCAAATTTTAATTTTAGGCTATTGTTTGTTTATAACACAAATAGGTGTGAGAAAAATTCTTTCTCCCCCACTGTTTTATTCTTAGCGTATACTAATCTTTTGGGTTGTTTTTTTAAATCTTGTTTAATTTGAAAATTTGTTGGTGTGAAAGTTATTGTTGTGTTAATCTCAAACAGGGACTCGGAATGAACCTTCTTATCCTCCATCATTTTCCTTCTTTTCCTTTTCAATGAATTGTGGGGGGGGGGGAGTAACATTGCCAGTAGAAGTTACATTTTCTGTTACACCAGTTGGCTGACACACTATGAACAAACCTTTTTCTGTGCATTAAGGTCTTCCAGGACATTGTCGATAATTGCAGGGTAAACAGTTATATCTCTCTGAAATTTTTAATTTCCTCTTTCTTTATGGTTTGATTGGTGTTGCAACAGGTGGATTGGTAACAACCCGTATGTCAAGCTGCAAGACTTTTTTAAAGGCGTGGCACCTCTGGGTTTATAGGAAGACTTTGAAATTTGGGAGACGGATAGACAGGGAGTGAGGGAGATGCCTTTTGCTATCCATCTGCAAATCCATTGAGATTTGGCCAAAGAATAAGATATAAAAAATTACCATTTTTCTTGGGTTTTTTTTTCCCCTCGGTGCAGTATGTTTTTGACAGGGTGCCAAAATCCCTCAGCATTCCAATGTGCAGCACATACAACACTTGGTGTCATTTCAGCATGCCAGGAACACCTCCTTTATGCTATTCAGGCAAATTGCTGGCAGCAGTGGCTTTCACCTGTCAAAATACTGTTGGCCTATGGGAAGGTGCACTGTGCTGGGAACGAGGAGACCAGTTCTAATAATTCCGTGCCCTTCACGACCCGTAAAATGTGGCAACACCTGAATAATGAAACCCCGTGTTTATATGTTGCATGTGATCTTGCAGTGGCTGGTCTTTAGAATATAACAGCCTTCTACAAGCGGATGTAGTTAGACTTCTACCAACTGAATTAGAGGACTAGGCAGTGGTTTTCCATCTTTTATCTTTTTCACTGCTGTCCACTAAAAATTTCAAATGGAGAGATGGACCACTTTAGAAATCTTTAGTTTTGGTCTGTGGACTCCTGCAGATCATAAGTTGAAAACCACTATTCTGTGCTGTAGGTTTAGGGTTCAAACCCGTCTTGATCAGTCATCATGGGAGGGTTTTTAATTACACATAGTAAAAAGTATTTTTTTTAATCTAGGAAAATACAATTAAAATTATTAAAAGAATATAGCTAAGGTTGCAAGTCAAGAACCCAGGTTAGGACATTACAGAATTAAAGTGGCCTTCACAACCTTAGTTCTGAACCCTTATATGTGCCTCATTGTCTTTGATTACATGACCACATACTGTGTTTTTTCCACGACTCCCTGTCTCCTTCAGTGCATAGTACGGATGCCACTGACAGAATGAAGCAGGGCTATGTAGTGTGGGTTATTGTCTGTAGGTAGGACTTCTGTCTCATTCTATTCCAGATGCTGGAAGGTGTATCTCTCAACTTAATTCTGGCATTTCTCAACTTTAAACTGCTTGACTTTGAAACTCAATAACATGTCCTTAACTTTTTTTGTATGTACTAATTTCTATAGAAGAAGTTGGCAGAATTTAAACACATTTCTTTTTCCCATTTAAAAGTTTTGTTTTCTCAAGTAGGCTGGGTAAGTATTTAAACAAGAGAGATTTAATTTTTAGGTTGTTGGTGCATACTGTTAAGAACCACTAATAAGTGCATTTTTTTCTGGCTTGCTGCCTGCATTAGCAAGAATTATTCATATCTATAATGTCTCATACATGATGTAATAAAAACAGCTATTCTTGGGCTGACTTTTTTCCTATATGTGTCCTGATCTAAGATCATGATCAAACACGTCACCATATATTTTCATGTATTTGTGAAGGGGGATGGAATTCTGCTCACCAAAAATTTGCAAATATAAATATTTTTGATACATCTGAACTCTGCTAATTTGAGTGTGCTTTACTAATGAAACCATATTTTTGGCTTTCCAGGGACAACCTAATGACTGACATCTATGGTGCTAACCTTTATAATCGTTACCTTGAAGAGAAGAACTCCAGAAAAAGTTCCAAAGCACGTATCAGGGCCAAAGTTGCTGCTGGCTCCAGTGCTGCCACTCTTTCTCAGGATGATGAAATAGACCACACTTGGCAAAATGAACTAGCACCTGCCACTGCCACCAACTGTAGGTCTGTTCTTGTTTGTACTGGGGTTTACAATCCGCACACAGAGTTGCCCTCTGATACCAGGAAGAGTATAAGTGAGACTGTATTCCATGGTCACAGAGATTTTAGATTTGATCCTGCTTTGTTAGAGCCAGATCATATTGTACCAGATGTCGATGCTGCTGTAGATCTTATCTTCCAACTGGAAAATTTTGCAACCAATCAACATTCTAGTACTATGTAAGAACATAGGAATTAACGGTCCATTTAGTCCAGCATCCTCTCTTTTGACCGTGCAGTGCCAGGTGTTTCAGAGGGAATGAATAGAACAGGTAATCCTCAAGTGATCCATCCTGTCAGCTATTCCGAGCCTCTGGCAAAAAGCAATCCCTGTCTCTAAGGATTACATAGTGCTTCTTGTCTAAAACTAAACCAGAGTTTACAGCACGATATAAAATGTTCCTTTCTAGCACGTATAACCTTTTAACCTCAATATCTTAAAATGCTTTCCTTAACTGGTGTCTCCTACGTGGCATCACAGAGCTGGTCTTGTTTGTCATAATTACTTACTGACAATAACGTTATGAGGAAAGAAGGATTTCCATATATTTAAGAGCTTATTAATCATGTTTCTGGTATTTTTTCTGTCAATTGTTGTGTTTAACTGCAGAATTCATGTGATGGCTATCTGGGCAAACAGTGCCTAGTTTTTACTTGAAACGTCAAACAAATGTGGTAACTAATCTGCCTTAGGTTTAATATGCAGCTGACTTTGTCATGTGTCTAAGAATCATGTTTGTTTTTACAGGTCACTGATCCCATGGCTGTTTGTTTTTAAACAGGGATTTAATTTATTTAATCTGTTACCATTTTTGTAAAACATATTAACTGTTTTAACACAAAGAGATTGTCTTCCAAAATACTATTTATATCTGGCTTTGGTTATAACACTTCTAGGTGTACTTGCAAAGCATGCCGTGCATATGTCATATGTTGCATGAACAAAAATAGCCAAACTTAACTGTAGCAGTTTTTGGACCAATGATACAGAAATATCAATTAGTTGCAGGATGTGCAAGTTCTCTTGCAACTTCTTATACATTTGGACCAGAGACACCTATAGATGAATATCCGAGGATCTGCAACTAACATTTTTTTTAATGGATGAGAGACACTTAATCTGCTCTCTTTAAATAGGAACCTGACAATGTTAAGTGAAAAAGACCTCCTGGACAATTCCCCCCCTCCCCCCCCCCCAACATCTTCATTTAAATTTGCAGCATGAAGTCTAGAAAGTTGTAAAGTCATTGAGTGTTGGGGAGAGAACATTGATGATGTCAAATGTTTCCAAGCAGTGTTTTTATTACTACTTCCAGACGTTTTAAAATCTCTTCTCTACCATCAATTTTGCTGATTCAGTCATTCCTAATGTTGCCATAAACAGACTCTAACTCAGAGGCTCCGGAACTTTTCGGCACCACGCCTCCTTTCTGATTTTTGAGAAACTCTCACACCTCCCCACCTCTTCTTTACCATCATCCAAACCCCTTTTAACAAAAATTCAATTTGTAATTGTACAATTAAAAATAACCGCAAATAGGTTTTCTTGGTGCAAAAATTTTTGCTATGAAAATTTCATAGCCTCACGTTCGCGTTCCCCCCCCCTTGGATTTTCTTCATGCTCCCCGCCCCCCAGTTTGTGAACCACGGCTCTAACCGATATTAGTCTAGGTTTAATCACTTTGATTTGAGTCAACGTGGTGGTACGTATCCTGCTCCTTCACTGGAAAAAACACAACCAAAACTGTGTGCTTGTGGCTTGCCTTTATGGGTTCTTTCTGTTGTGATCAACAACATATGCCTATTTTCTTCACAGTATGCTGTGCCATCTCAGTGTACCGAAAACTTGTATATAAAGACTATGGCTAGGGAATTTTGAAATGCCAGGATTATGATAAAGTTCTGCCACATTTTAGTACTGAAGCATGTTGTAGAATTCTGTAGCTCCTAATACAGGAAAGTGGCCTCTTAGCAAAGAGAAGACTGTGGGGATTGAAGAAGAAAAACAGAAAGCAGTCTAGTTTAATGTTTATTTTCAGGTGTGTGAGGTTTTCACATCTTTAGTCTTCTGAGGTACAGTTTATATCAGAACAATGTATACAGCTTCTCCAAACCAACTAAAAATATTAACTCACACTTTAACTTTTTGGAAAACATTTAGTCATATTGGAGATACAGCAAAATATTTAGCATAGTGTATTTACTAACAAAACTTTGTTACCTTTTGCAGTGAATTAAGCTTTAACTGAAAGTAAGGAATTTATTGGCATTACAGCTCCTTAGCAGTTTACACCTTTGAAAGAGGTCTCAGAGAGAGATAATTATTGTTTATTTGGGTCTGTTTTTACCTTAATGCACACGAAGGTGATACTCTTAACAAAACATATAATTCTTTGAGTTCTGCAGCTTCTGGTCATCTTGGAGAGGGTGCAGAATCCGAACTTGTGTGAAGGAAGTGTTGTACAAGCAATAAATGCCACCAAAGGCTCTGATGGCCTTTGGCAATTTACTACGATTGGGCAGTGTCCCAAGTACTATAAGTTAAACTAAAAGATAGTTTAAAAATATCCCATGTTAGTGAACCAGATAACTAAAATCAAGATGCAGGAATCCCCAAAGGATAATCTCCAAATAGTCTTCACGGTGGAGAAAGGGCCTTAGTTTACAGATCTGTGGGGCAACTTCATACAGATCTGGAGCCTTCCTTTTACTTATCCCACTGTGGAGACAAATTAGTATCGTATCAGACATATGAAAAAGAACCATGAGTTCAAACATATATAGATACTTCCAAGTGAAGCACTGAAACTGATATTTTATAGCTGACAGGGCTAACGTGAGAAGTGCTTTTTCCTTGTTCTGTACCATTCTCTGTCTTTTTAGTGTCTCCTCATTTCACCTGTCTGAGATTCCTGCACTTGTCACATCGGAATTGGTAGTGTTTGCACACATCGTTCCAATGGCATTTTAATCCTCTGGGTAGGAACGTTTTATTCTTCATGTTTGTACTTTTTGAAAAATAATGTATCCTGTACTCATTTTTACTGAATAAAACTGACAATGTTTTTAATCCTAAATTATGTGCTCTCTTCACCTTTGTAGAATCTGTGCTTTCTGTAAATTTGAAAAATAGTTGAAAAAGTGGGATGCATCAGGATTTATATATTTAAACAAATATATGAATTACAGGATTACATACAAGGATTATAGCTTTTGGATGTCTTCCTGTGACCCAACTGTGAAGGATTGGTTCATAAACTGAAAAATAAAAATTCTCACTTGGAAATCCTCAGCTAGATAAAATTATACAAATTAAAAAATTCCTTTCATTGTACTTCCAACATTAATGTTTGTTAAGCCAGAGTTCTGTTAGTTGTAGGAATAGCTGATACTCCTTATTTACTCATTCAGTGAAGAATTTCTTCGAATTGTGGGTAATTTTTAATGAAACATTAGATCAAGAGAACTTGCCTCCAGAGATCTATTTATGTGAGCAAACCAGAGGTTTTTGGGGTTGTGGTTTTTTGTTTCGTTTTTAATGTTTTTTTTTCCCCAGATGTCATGTTAGAAATATAACAGATGTCTTTCAAGCAAAAATCAAGTCTTAATTGCTGCCTATGCTGTGGTAAATCTAGTCCATTTAAGAAAATGAATTAATTTCACATTGCATTCTTTTAAATTTGTCCATATTTTTAATTTAGGCATCATCTATGGTGAGATGAAACTAGTGTACACAACATAGTCTCCCCAGTGTTAGCGTAAGTGGAAACATGTGGGAAGGAGCCCTGTGGCACTTTTAAAGACATAAATTTCTTTATTGCATGAGCTTTCATGGGAGAAAATCCTACATGTCAGGCGACTTTTCTCCCACGAAAGCTCATGAGATAAAGAAATTTGTTAGTCTTTAAAAGTGCCACAGGACTCCTTATTTGTTTAACTGACGTAGATCAACATGGCTATTACCCCTTTGGAACTCATGGGAAGGAGTACTAGTAACCACAGCAGGGAATCTTGCCACTTTTTGTGAAGCATTCTGTGGGGGAGCGTCCCTATATGCTCTGTAAATATATTATTGAAATCTAAGGCCATGTACACAGTACAGAATCATAGCGCAAGAAGCCCATTGCGCTGTAAAAGTCATGTGGTTTTTATTGCATGGGAGCGCATACACACGGCGCTCCTTGTAACGGAACAGAGTGTCCACACTCTTCTTAGCAATTTCACAAGATACAGCATTGAACTGTGGACACCTATCCCACAGTTCCACTCATCCTGATTCAGCACTAGGAATCCTGGGTAGAAGGAGAAGAGTGATGAGCACCGTGGGTAAATTCTCAGTTTCCCATGGTGCATTGTGTTCCCCTGCTGTCTTCCTCATTGCTAATAGCAACTCGTGCCCATTTTCAACACTGCCGCATTCCTTCCCAGCACTCCCAGTTGCAACAACATGGATCTGGCTCTGATCTCCACTGTCGCCTTCAGCATTATGAATACATTTCAGCTGGTCACACAGTATGCATGCACTGAGCTAATCAGACCAGGAAGCGGAGGACCCTGGGCTGCTGAATGCCATGCAGAACAACAGCACTGCATTGCTGAGCTCCTTCACAGAGCATCTGCACATGGTGCACCGCCGGTTCTGGTCATGAGAGACAAGCACTGAGTTGTGGGACCGCATTGTTATGCAGGTGTGGGATGATGAGCAGTGGCTACAGAACTTAGGCATGCACAAAGCCACCTTCATGGAACTGTGTGAGGAGCTTGCCCTTGCTCTGCGATGCAAGGACACCAAAATGAGAGCTGCCCTCACTGTGGAAAAGCACGTTGCAATTGCTGTGTAGAAGATGGCAACTCCTGACTGCTATCAATCCGTCACAAGTCAGTTTGGAGTTGGCAGGTCCACTATCAGTTTAGCGTGGTCGCAAGTGTGCCAAGCCATCAATCGCATTCTGCTACGGAGGACAGTGACCATTGGGCAACGTGCATGAGATTGTGGACGGATTTGCAGCCATGGGATTCTTTAACTGTGGAGGGGCAATAGATGGCACACACATCCCTATTTTGGCTCCGGACCGTCTCAGGACTGAGTACATAAATAGGAAGGGCTACTTCTCCATGGTGCTGCAGGCACTTGTGGATTACAAGGGGCGTTTCACAGATATTAATGCTGGGTGGTCAGGAAAGGTGCATGATGCTCATATTTTCAGGAACACGAGGCTGTACCGGAAGTTGCAAGCAGGGACCTTCTTTCCGGATGAGAAAATTACTGTCGGGGATGTGGAGATGCCCATGGTGATCTTAGGAGACCCGGCCTACCTGCTGATGCCATGGCTCATTAAGCCCTACACTAGCAACAAATGGTTCAATTGTAGGTTGAGCAGGTGCAGAATGACTGTGGAGTGTGCCTTCGGCTGATTAAAGGGGCGCTGGACTTGAATAAGGACAACGTTCCAGCCATCATCGTGGTGTGCTGTGTCCTTCATAACTTTTGTGGACAGTAGGGGAGAGAAATTTTCCCCAGGTGGGCTGTGGAGCCTGAGCACCTGGAGGGTGTGTACGAACAGCCAGCCACTAGGAGTATTAGGGGGATGCAACAGGGAGCAGTTCACATAAGGGAGGCACTTAGGGAGCATTTCAGTAATGGGAACCCATAGGGCGCATCACATCACTGGGTTACAGTGCAGCTGGAAACCTTGCAACACCTTGGGGGAATTGTCTTGCGATCAAATGAATAAAGACTAAACATAAGATAACAAATCTTTGCTCTGTATGAATAAAGACGCTGTGCGCAATTTGAGCTTCACTTTTATTAATAAAAAAAAGGTAGCTCTGTGAAGGAGTGGATGTTACATTGTCCCGCACAGTGACCGCATATATGTTTCTGCCTCTTCAAAAAGTTCTCTGCAGTCCTGCCGGCATTCCTGTCTCCAGAGTCTAGTCTCCCTTGTTGCAGCCTCGGTGGATTGCATGAGCTCATGAAACATCGTTGTTGCTTCAGCGAGGTCACCTTCTTATCTGTCTCAGCCAGTCAGCTGGTGCAGACCACCGACCGCCGAAGGTCATTTCTAGGGAAAATGAAACATAATAAGTACAGGTATTGTTCTCGCATTGGTTAAAGAACCAATGTTAAGTTTGAGCAGCACATTCCACTGAGCTCAAGGCAATGTGCATCCTCTGCTTCCCTGACTGAACTGAACAAGGTAGGTAGGTTGTTCATGGGTCCCAGGAATGGTGCTTTTATGTGACTGAAAGGGATTCGGGGAAGGGTTGTCTGGAGGGCTAAAATACTAAAGTGCACTTTGAATACTAACAGTAGTTTGGGGCAGCATTCTCCACAGGACACGGCAATGGAAGCTGATGTCTCACTCCTTAGAGTGCCCCTGCAAGCTGGAATGCATATCCTACATGCAATCGGATATAAGCCAGGACCGTATGCTGCAGGCTTGTGCACAGCCGTGGTTCCCAGTACCATGCTTTGCAACTGGCGAGGGAGAGTGTTTTTCTATAGGGATGGAAACTCATTAGCTCTCTCATCCAGTGTTGCTAAGAGGCTGTGGAGGTACATCCAGGAAACCTTTCGTGAGCTCAACGCAGAGGATTATTTGAGAATTGCTGCATGCATTAATTCACTGTTAATGAATGCAGAGTAGATGCCCTGGACAGTGGGAAATGAAATTCGACTGCATCTAACCCAAAACACCCCACTCCCAACCGCTCTTCATTTAGCTACAAGGCATAGCTCCAAAACAGAGAAGCATCACCTTTAAAAAAACTTACCAGAGCTCTCCTCCGCCACCTCAGAAGACCCAGTGGACAAGGAATGTTGGCTGCATGTCTCGGGCGGGGGATAGGAGTGGAGAACAGCTCCTGACTCCTTAAGTCAGCTACACCACTGTCAGCCTCCAGGTCATCCTCCAACTCCACTTCCTCATCTATCACCTCCTCATCCTGGTCTGCTCTGGGATCCGTTGGCTGAGGGGGTGCCGAAGTGTCCACAGGAGTCTTGGGAGTGGTTGTGGGATCCCCACTGAGGGTGGCTTCCGGCCCTTTGTAAAATCTGCATGTAACCAGTGCCAACCCAGAGCGCCGGTTTGCCTTCCTGGCTCTGTGGTAGCTTATCCTGAGCTCCTTCACCTTCAACCTGCACTGCAGTGTGTCCCTCATACCCTTTCTCTGCCATGGCCTGAGAAATCCATAGGTGTCAGAATTACGCCTGCTGCCGCATAGCTGTACCTGCACAGCAGACTCTCCCCAGATGCTGATCAGGTCCAACACCTCAGCTGTGATCCAGACGGGAGCAGAGTGCATTTGCTGCGTTGAGCCACCATTGCTTTTTGAGAAAACAGCTGCACTCTACGCCATACAAACAGGAAGTGACAATGGGGGAACAATTAAAAAATTCCCAGGACTCACAGGAGAGCAGGGCCAGTCACATCACAGCCACAGAGTGCAGGAGGAAGACCAGAGAGGACGGGATTGAAATGCTGGGACATTTCCGGAGGCTGATTATTGCATGATAAGTGTACACACACATTGTAACGCGGAACTGCTGTTTTGTGATACGTTCAGGAGGTTTTCATGTTGCGCAGCAAGAGGGCTGTTGCCGTACAACAAGCAGCATTTGTGGGTGTACGCTCTTGGAGTTATTGCGTGCTAACAAGTGTTACCGCGTGATAACTCTGTAGTGTGTACAAGGCCTAATACTTGAAAATCTACAAAATCTTTGCCATAAAGTTGAGACATAAAACAGATCATGAAACTTACTTGCATGTTTTAAGAAGCTGGATAGACAGTTTACTTCATAGCATCCGCTGCCAGACTCAGTAGCCTTCACTACAAGGAACAGAAAGTGAAGAGGCAGAAAGGAATGAAAAGTGCAATACACAAAGGAGCTGGCCTGTTTCCGTGAGTTAGGACTCTGCTACTTCAGAAACAGGCGAGAACTCAACTTGATACATTAAGGGGGAGCACAGAGAAGTGTGTTTGCAATATTAGGATTTAAAAACCAAATAATGCCTAACTGGGTGAGATCTGCAAACTGACTGATTCCTAAAGGACACAAGATGCTAGTAGAGCAGTATGAGCACAGGGAAGGGGATGTGTCAGGCTGTTTCTTTAGATTTAGAGTCTTGCCTTGCTTTGTACACATTTGCCAACCTCAGCCTCTGCCCCACCTCTCCCATTACTGGTTCAGAAAGCAGGTTCATGCAGTGCATTTACAAAGGTCCAATACAGGAAAACATCAAGATGCATTACAGGAGCATCAAGGTGCAATGCAGGAAGACATCAAGACTGAGTTCCAATAGAAGGAATTGGCTGAGTTTTGGACCCAACTGGGAGCAGAGTTCCCTGAATTGTCAGACAAGGTTGTCAAGATTTTGATGCTGTTTGCTATGGCTTATCTGTGTAAAAGTGAATTTTCATCCCTTACTGGAAGGAAATCAAAGTATTGTCAGCACCAGTGGTTAAAGTATAATTTGACGGACCTCGGAGCCTCCTAGTCTCCGGGCCCCCCTTCCCGTGTTGTCCGGGCCCCCAACATGCATGTGCGGGTCCCAGCCCAAGTAGGCATATGCAACCGCTTCTCAGTACCATATGCTTCAGTTATCACTCCGTAAACATATTTATAATTGTATATGGCATTTATGTCTATATCAATTATTCTCACAAACTAGCAAACACAATAAGTAGTGTGATCTTTATATTCCCGATATGCACATTTCATTTCATTAAATGTAATTTGGAACACAAAAATTTCATGTCACTTTCACCAAATTCCGGTGACAGCTCTATAGTGAAACGTGATGGGTCAAGTGCTTCAACAGCACTGCTTAGACATTTCTCTGAGTTTGGCAACAATTTACCATTCATAGAGTCCGCTAAGGCCTGGTAAAACTGACATTTAGAAATTTCAATTTGCTTGCCAGCATTCACAGACATGTTTACACATACACCTTTAAAGCAACCTCAGCAATCGCCTCACAAGCCTCTTGATAGAGCTCTGAATCATACTCTCTGCAAGCTATAAACACCTGAACTTGTCAACTTATCAACTTACTTGCTGTACATAATGTTACATCAGATTTTTGCAACATCAAAGACAGGTCTGCATGTTCCTCCAGAGACTCAAGCATGAAATCCAGGTTTTTAACAAAAACTGGATTCTCCAGGTCTTTTGCCATGCCATCAAACTTTGCTTTTTCTTCCCCTTCTAGTGAGAAATCAGTTGATTTTTTTTCAAGAAGTGGCTATGGAGGGCTGCATATGACTGCCAAACAACTCGTACAGTGTGGCTCCTAGAGGCAACCCAACATACATCAAGTACACATCCAATCCTATTAAGCTGGACTTCCAGACCACAGTCAGCCAACTCTCTCAAGCACTTCCGCAACTGACTGTACAGAGCATACAATGAATCCACAAATGATTTAAAGTGATTAACTTCACTGCAGCATTTGATAATATCAGCCCCGAACAATTCCAACCAGTGATTAAAACAACGCCAACTTATCAAAAGTGGAAATTGTGTTTTTAATTTTGAAGCAAACACCAGCCTTACTGCCTAATATGACAGAGGCTCCATCTGTACCTAAACCAATCCAATTATCTTTAAGAAATTCCTCCATGAACCCATGTGCTGTCAAACACTGCAGCAAAGCTAATACTACGCCATCAGCATCATTGCTGCCTAGTTCAACCAGATCAACAGGACCAATGTTTTCATCAAAAGTTATGTGCAAGTAAATTACAGGACAAGAAAGTTTACTTAAACTTGTCCTCTCATCAATTAAAACAGAAATTTGATATTGCTAAGAAATGACACTAGAACACAAACTGTGTTTCATCTCCACAGATATGTGGTCTATTATGTCAGCACAAACAACACTGGTATGCAAAACACGACCCAAATCAACACCATTTAACTGCTGTGAAATAATAAGCTCTGGATGGTGAGTGACCGCCACCCAAATCAAAGATGTTAAACGCATGCTAACCTAATAACACTATCTAGGACAGGGGTCTCAAACTCAAATCTCCAGGAGGGCCAGGACTAGAATACTGGCCCAAGGGCAGTGTCACTGAAACCTTTTCATACAAGGAGTTATTATTAGAACTAGAGACAGCGCTGCTGAATAGTCTTATGACATCTTTCTTGGGGCCTGAACAAAAGACACATTTACTTTTAGAAGTACTTCCATTCAAGATCCAAAGGGGGAGCTGTGTTAATCTATATCAGCCAAACAAACAAGGAGTCCTGTGGCACAAGACTAACAAATTAACAACTACATTTGCTAGTCTTTAAAAGTGCCACGGGACTCTTTCCCCCTCCCCCCACCAAGATAGCAGTATCATTAGAAAGACAAAGAATAAGCAAATGAACACACTTAAAATTTTGCATTATAAATCAGTAGTTCCCAGCCTTTTCGGTTGAGGGATCAAAATACAGATTTTAAAACCTTGAAGGGCCACCAGTTTATTTAATTAAAATTAATTAATTCAATTAAAATTATTGTAATTACAATAGATTGGGTTTCATTTTAATTAACTGAATGTGAATTACTTTTAATTGAAATTTAATTTTAGAAAGGTTTTTAAAAAACCTTTTAAAAAGGTTTTTAATTAAAATTAATTTTTAAAGTTTTTTTTTTTTTAGAAAGAAAGAAAAATAAAGGGCTGCTTGCATCCCCAAGCCATGAGGGGAGACAAGCAGCCATAACCCGGCTCCCAGCTGCACGCCGGGACTGGGCAGGAGGTGGACTGGCCAGAGCCCCCAGCACAGAACCCCCCAGGGGAACCCACCCCACATCCCCCATCCTCCTTAGAGTCCCCGAACCCGAGTCCTGTCTGGCCCGGGCACTCCCTGGGCTCCCAGTTCCCCGGCAGCTCTCTGCCTCCGGCTCGCCAGCCGCAACCCCTCGACCCTCCCAGTCTCCACTGACTCCCGTTCCCCGACTCCCCAGTTCTCCATCGGCTTCCCGGCCTACCCGGCCCTCCCAGTTTCCAGCCCCAGTTCCCCAACCCCCCAATTCCCCATCTGCTTCCAGGCCCGCCCGGTCCCCATCTCCCCAGTTCCCCATCTGCTTCCTAGCTCCTGTTCCCTGACCCCCAGTTTCCCATCGGCTCCCCAGACCTCCTAGCCTTCCCGGTCCCAGCTCCCTAGCACTCACTCGCCCAGCCCCCCAGCTTACCTGGCCAGAGAGCTGCAGGGGCGTCCGGAGTCACGCTGGCCAGGAGGCGCTCCTGCCCTGAATACGCTCTTTCAGAGCATGCTCAGGGCGGGAGATTTGAAAACTCTCCAGCCCGGCTGGTGGCCGCTGTTCCCAGCTGAGCAGCAGCCTGCCTGCAGGGCAGAGCCGAACATGCGTTCCGCCGGAGTTTTCTTCATTCCTGGGCCCCGGAATGCTGGCCAGCAAAATTTGCGGGCCCCGGAACGGTGTTCCGGCGCGTTCCAGCTTACTTTAGCTCCTGGTTAGCACCTTTGTGTAGGAGAACAATTTATGACTCAAACTGTCTCCTATCACTCCAAAACCGTGCCTGGGCTCAAACAAAAATTTGATATTTCAGATTAATGGTGAGTAATACTATTAAGCCATTGTTTAAGCGGGTCAAAAGTACATTAAAACTAAAACTGTAAATATATATATATTATTATAGTCCTATATATTGTCTTTTGTATTATAATTTGTACATTTTGTTCATCGCTTGGGTGTTAAAAGGGTTACAGTATAAAACCTGACTTCTGTTAGGGGTACACAGGCAGCTGGTGGAGCTGGAAGGGGGTACACAACAAGAAAAATTTGGGAACCTTACCTCTGTGTTCACACCAGTTGCCCTCTTCCCCAGAGCCTTAGCAGAAGGGAGCGAAATGACTGGGGCGATGTGACTCTATTGTAACATCAGCTCTTGACTGTCTATTGCTGTGAGAAGATACTTGTGTGACTGCAATGGGCACTGTTTTCTAGAACATTCCATAAATTGAGCAATACTGAGCTCACCCTCCACGAGCACGAACATAGATTACTGGGGAGTTACCTTTCTTTTTTAAAGCACACAACTGATCATTTGAATTGCAAAGATCAAGCCAATCTTTGTCAATAACTTGATTAATTTAGAAACATAAAACACGTGTTGCTAAAGCTGAGTATCTCACATATATATCATTGCCTAGGATGGCTACTTCTCACTGGCTCATAGGCTTATTAGGTGTCTGTTTTATGTGGGATGAGATTCGTTATCCAGTAGAGGGCAATAGAGGAAAACTATTGTCAGTCCACCCAGTATGCTATTCTGCTGCTCTCTCTGGCGTAGCTCGACTTGCAGAGACCTGGTCAGTTTGGTTTTTATAATTAGATAATGTCCAGTACTGGATTTGTGCAAATAAATCAACGGTAGAATATGGAAGGTGAATATAGGCATTGTGCTGGTTTGTGGGCTGATGAATAGAGTACCATACACAAGTATGATGAGCAGATTCTGAATACAATAGAGTTGGTTTTGTAATTGAAAAAAGAAGGCAGTGGGCAAGGGAGAGTCAATAAAAGTCACAGAAAAGGAAATAAGACAGACATAAAGATAAAGGAAGATATATACAGAAGGGAAAATGTCCTTGCTTAGCCTTAGAAAATGATTGTTTTTTTGAACCACCCTCTAGACTTTCATTCCTTATGGAAGAACAACAGAGTCCTGTGGCACTTGTAAAGACTAACAGATTTATTTATCACATGAGCTTTAGTGGGAGAAAATCCCACTTCATTAGATGCTTTGACGAAGTGGGATTTTTCTCCCATGAAAGCTTATGCGATAAATAAATCTGTTAGTCTTTACAAGTGCCACAGGACTCTTGTTGTTTTTCTGCAATAGACTAACACGGCTACCCCTTTGGAACTATTCCTTATGGAGTCACTCTTGTAGCTCTATAGTTGAGGTTTCATTTAAAATCAGATTCCCTTAATTTAACAGGAAGATGGTCCATCATTGTCAAACATTGACTATTTGAGTATGAAAGGTGATTGTTTTAGGGTGCATCTACACTGGCAACTTAGGTTGACTTAAGGACACTTAAGTTGACCTTCACAAAGCCACATCCACACTGGGCTTTTATTAAGTCAATTTAAGCACTTAAGTCGACTTAATAACACCACCTCTAAAGGTCAACTTAAGCCTTAAGTCGACTTAAAGCCAGTGTGGACGGGGAATAGTGCTAAATTGACCTTATTAAGTTGACTTAAAGCCAGTGTGGTCGGCTATGTCTACTGTTAAATGGACTTAACAAGGTCCATTTAAATTGACTTAAAGTGTAGCCACTCTGTTAAGTCACCTTAACAAGGTTGACTTAAAGTCGACTTAACTTTACAAGTGTAGACATAGCCTTAGAAATAAAGAGTCTCTGGCCTTGGTTGGGTGTTAGAGTATGCAGGTGCCAGGCATATGGGATTGATGTGTATGTTAATTTGCTTTAAACTAATAATTTTCTTGACTTTATAGCATTCCATTAATAGGAAATGCACTTGTGCTCCTTTACCTCTAAAGTTAACAAACTTTTTTGTGTGGATAGGAGAAAGATGATCATTATTACATTTTGTTGGTTTTTAGAAGAAGTTCTGTAGTACCCTCTTGGTTTCATCTCATCAAATTCAATCAGCCTTTTAAGAAAAGCAACCTTAGTCTTTTTACCTTCTCTGGTATTAATCTGGAATGATTACACGTAGTGCTAGACATGCTCCTGATGCAATCTTAAATCTGATGATCCACCCCCTAATTAACATAATCCCACCCATTTTTATAAAAGATCTGTCCTCCATTTTGTATTCACTTCAAAGAAACTCTGTGCTTGAGAGAGAGAACTGTTGGTGGTTGGAAGACATTAAACAGAATGTGTGTATGATCAGGGAAAAAGAAGTCGGAATGCTGTGATATAGAAGGCACCCGCATGCTCGTTCTGTCATCGGATCATAGCAAAAGTAATAATACGCAAAACTTTTACTCCATGCAGCTCTTCGTGGTAGAGGGCACTTCAGGCTTTTCTCCCTCAATGAGTTAAACTTCCAACCCTAGTTAGTAATGAAAAATCAAGAAATTGTTTAAAAAGTGTAATGTGCTTCAGCTAGTATTTTTAGTCTCCTCTCTAAATGTCCCATCTTTTCTTGGCTGGGATCCAAGTAATGTTAAGCACCTGGTAGTACCTCAGAGTTTGTGGTTTGAATGTCTTTATCTTCCGTCTAGTAAGTTTTTTGTTTTTTAAGGGATGAGAAAACTTGCATTCAAGTACATGAGAGCAGAGCCAAAATTGTATTGACTGTTGGAGCCCATTGCCGTAAATATGCAGACTTTTAGAGGTGTTGACTTACCACTTTTGAACTGGTTTGCCATAGGTTGGGATAGATAAATCTAGATGATGCCAGCTTGGTGCACAAGAGTATTTAAAATCAAAAAAGGCCAAGAGTTGTTCAGGCTTGTTTTGTCTAGAAAAATGAGTAGCTAGGGTATGGAAATAATATTAGGAATGCCGCTTCCGTGCACGCTCTTGAAAGAGATGCCTTTTTTCACCAGTCAAATAATCTGCAAAGAGCCTAGATGCGAGCTAAACAAACAAGGAGTCCTGTGGCATTTTTAGAGACTAACACATTTATTTATCGCATGAGCTTTCATGGATACCCCTTTGGAACTTGTCTAGATGTGAGCTGTAGAATTATTTCTTCCATGATGGATTTTGGGTGGGTTATAAACGATGCTGTTGCTTATTTGTCAGGTAGCAACCTCAGAAAACCTGCGTTTTCAAACTGACACGTTCTGGAAGATAAAAACAATCATTCATAGAGATGCTTCATTTGAATGAGGCTGAATGAATGTAAATCTAAATCTTGCCCCACGAAGACAAGTCATATAAGCAATTTACTTAAAGAAAAGAGGAGCCCGAGGACTATATTGCGTCCAACTTCAGTAGTAGTTTAATATACGACTTCAGCCTCTCACAAGCTAAACTTGCAGTAGTTAGTCTCTCTTGTGCATGCAAAAGTGCATTATGTGTTTACTTCAGTTTCATGTGCAAATAACATTTAAAGTGTTTAGGCAGATATAGGCTTATACTTGTGAACAGAGCTTTGGCCCTCCACTCATTTGGCCCTCCACTCATAATCTTGGCCCTCCACTCATTGTGTCAGTGGAAAGGGTTAACGACGTTAGTGCTGAGTCTCTGCTGCTGCTGGCTCCTTAACCCACCTGGGTTAAAGGAAGTGAAAGGAGGCTTTGGGCAGACAGAGCTGGACAGCCTGAGGAGACAGAACTGGTGCTAATACAGAGCTGTTTGGCCTGGAGGGCCCCTGAGCAGGATCCGGATGGCGGGAGGCCTGTCTGGTGGGGAGGTGTATGGAGAGTAACCAAGAACCCTGAGGAGGTGTGACTTTGTTTGTGGGAAGTCACCTGGTGATCAGCGCAGAACTCGGCTGTGAGGGGGGTTGGTGGCGTTTGAGACTCTGGTGTTCTGTGTGAATACTACAGACCCCGGCAGGAGTGGTTTTGGTTAAAACTGGAAGAACCTGAAGCTTGGCATGAAGTGAGTGTGTGTGATTGGGAGCAGGTTAAATTAGGTCAGGCTACATCTGTTGAAGAGCCAGGGCTTGAAAGGCTCGTGAATAATGAACTAGCTGGGCAGGCGCAGGTTGAGCTTCAATAAAGCCAGCAAACTGAAGATATAGGAGGGCTGCAGGGGAGGTAGTCTGCAGTCTTTCCCTTTGAGAAGGGATTGTGAAGTGGTAAACCTGGGGCGAGAGCAGAAGGCAGAACTGAGAGGAACAAGTGCAGAGAAATATAACAAAGTCCTAGGAGCAAGCAGACTACAGGTATACACATGGTCCCTGGACTGGAACCCAGAGTAGTGGGCAAGCCTGGGTTCCACCCCCCAGCCACTGGGAAAGTGCTATATGACCTGGCCTTGGATTGGAAGAAGCTCTGGAGCTATATGAGGACAGCTGATCCAGTGGAGCTTTGATACCCTGGAAGGGAGGGATTATATAGTGACCTGGCTGGAGGGCTGAGTCACAAAGAGGGAGCATGCAAGTCCTAGAGAGGAAAAGTGGACGTAGTGTGAGCAGTCCGTGGAAGAGACCAGACCAGACCAGAGTGGAACTGATCCCCAGACATGGCCACAAGGAAGCATCCCAGGGGTGAGTGAACTCTGTGAGAGTGGGAAATGGTGTTCCACGTAGCCCATGTACCAATGTCTTGGACCTGCAGTATTTAATAAAAAATAGAGCAGAACCCCACTTACCCCATCTAATTGGGACTGGGGCCAGATCAGCTAACCAGAGCACCAGATAAACTGCAGACTAGAGAAATGTGATGCTGTAGCACCATAGGGGCACCAGGAGAGATCACCCACTTCTGGCTCTGGAGTCCTGGTTGTTTGCTAAAAGTAGACAGGTGGGTAAAGGAGGGTCAGATAAACAGGGTCGTACTGTACAATGATCAGCATGAATCTGTAACCTCTACTGTCTACACTTACAAATTAAGTCGATTTAAGCCTGCATAAGTCAACTTAATTTAATCTGCATCTACACTACATTTTCCTTAAGTCAATTTAAAGCAGCAGCTTAAGTCAACGTAAAGAAAATTAAAGTCGACTTTATAAAAGCTAGTATAAAGCCTGCCAGGGTGGCTGGCACAGGCAGAGCCTGGTGTACCCCCAGACAGGGCAGGACAGAGCCCTGCCCACCCTGCTCCTATGCCCTGCCAATGTCCCTGTCCTGCTCAGCCCCCATTGTACCCAGGTACAATGGGGCCAATGCTGAGCCGCCTGGCACTTGGCAAGGGGTGCCCCCCCTGCCACCGTGGACCAGTCCCAGGTCCACCTAGCCCCTACAAGTCGACATAGGCGTCCAGTGGGGACACTCTAAGTTGATTGGCAGGGTCCTGTCAGGTAATGCTAAGGCTTAAGCTGTCCAAAAAACTTAGGCCACAGGATCAGGGGTTTGAAAAGAGGGGGAAAAAAAAGAGTCAAAGAGCATAAAGACAGGAGAGACCACAAAACTGTTAAATTAGATAAAGCTGACTGACCGGTACAGAAGGCGGGGTAAACTAGCCACAGAGAGAAGGGGGAGATTAACAGACCCCCCAGAACTCTGGCTAGATAACCGCAAAGAGAGGAGGAGCGTCAGAGAGCTCTCTCACAATCTTCTGACAATCAAGGCAAGACAGCTGGACCTTAGGAGTTGGAAAGAAACCACGTCACTGCGGTTTTTGAGCAATAAAAGGAGGCTTGTTGGGGGGGGGAGAATTAAAAGTTATTTGTCTCAGTTAACTCTGAGGCAAAAAGGGCTCTGGGATTTGATCGACCCCATGAGCACTCCCCATCCGGCTCTCCGTGGGACGCGGATGGACCGGGTGCAAGCCCCGGAAGCCTGGCCAGCTAACGGGGAGGTCAGACCAGCGAATCTGACAACAAAGGAAAGGTAATCAAAGTAAAGGGGCTCAGAGTAGCGACTGGCTCCTAAGCCAAAAGTAACACAAAAAGTTTTAAGGGTTTTCCCAGCTTTATGCTGAGACACTCAGGTAAATGAACAATAGCAGCATCAGCCTTGGGTTTGGGGTTGATGTAGGAATTGGGGAGGTATAGGATTTGCTTTGGGTATAATTGTGTTAGCATTTCTGCTTCTGTGTGTGTGTTTATAATTGCTTTTATTTTTATCAGTTACAATGTTGTGTTAGAGAGTGTGTGTGAGGAAACTGTAACCAGTGACCAAGTCTGAGACTATATCCTGTGTGCAGCCGTACCAAAGCTCCCAAGGTTTTGAAAGCAAGGGTGCACAGGTGAACCTCGTGACTCACTGGATCCCCTTCTTGTGTGACTGCATAAACGGGCACCCTCTATGCTTGGCATCCGTGCTGCTATAACTCTGCTGCTGGCAGGAGGAAAGTGTGAATGGGGGATAACTGTTGACCAGGTCTGGGACTAAATCCTGTGTGCAAAAGTGCACAGGTGAACCTCGTGACCCAATGGGTATGAATGAGATCCCTATACCACAGCACAAAGAGTCCTGTATGATTGTGTCTTACATATGGGCTTGTGTTCTTGATTGCTCTGGTTTATGTATATTGGGCTCTGTTATACTCTCTATGTCATGTGTTTAAAGCCATAATTGATGCAAAACCCTGAATCTGTATTCATGCAATAAGCAGCATTGCAGTTTGGAGTGTTTGTGGCTATATTGGGTGTTTATTGTACTGCTAATCACTGCCCTAACCTGTGTAATTGTAATCACAGTGCCTTAATAAATGTCACATGCATAGTAAATAGACAAAAATCATTGTTAGTGGTGGTCTTTGCCTAGTGGCTTCGGGAGCTTCCCAACATCCGCATTTAAAAGGATCGGGTATTTGTTTAGGCACCCTTCCCCCTTAAGGGGATAAAGCTTAACAGGTCCCCTTTAAGTCGACTTAATTTTTGAGTGTAGACATGCTAAGTCGACTTAACAAAGTCGACTTAAAGTCAACTTTAAGTCAACTTAGCAAAGTTGACTTATTTGGCCAAGTGTAGACATAGCCATGCTGTTTTTGGTCTCTCCTTAATTCTTTAGTGAAATGACTGATTCCAGGTCTACACTGGTGGTGACATTTGGTGGCAGTTGTTGGGAGTTATGCAAGCTATGTGGAGTAGCTAGCATAAATCCCATCAATTTTGTAACTTCCCCTCCACATGCCGTCTCCACTGCACATTTCCCATTGATGTAGTGCTACACCACCTTAGGGGGTGATTTTATTAGATCGACTGAGTGTGTCTTTACTGACCTCTTAATTGATCTAGATAAATTGATCTGAGGGCGGTGAAATTGCCACTGTCAATGTAGACATAGCCTCAAGCTTAAAATAGAGGATTACACTTTCTATTTTATATCCCTCAGTGCAGTGCTCAAAAGAGAGGGCAGAGGAAAAACAAGGCTGGCTGAATGTCAGGAAACATTAGGAAACCCATCTCTTAGACTGGGGAATGTTCTCCTCAGGGAGATAGGGGAAACCCAAGTACTTACAGAATTATGAACTAAATTAGACAAAGTCTAGACAGCATGTGGGGTATGGGGAGTGGAGGGAGAATGGACAAGATAATCTCATTTCTTTGCAGGGGGAGGGGAAGCAAAGAGAGACCACAAACTTCTCTAAAGTCAATGAAAAGATCTTTTTTACTTATGTTCATGAAAGCCTCCTGTGGAAATAACTACAACCACTTGTAGTCACAGAGAGAACTGATGGAGTGACAAAAGTCAGGGTGGGCTGAATTCCTCAAAGCTACAAGAACAGCTTTTCAGCCTACAAACTTTCCGAGGTAAGTGGAACAGCTGGTTGATAGAGCACACATGGAACTTAGTATTTGCCAGAGAGATGATCCAAGACACCATTATGGTCAGAGACAAAGAAAATGAATCATCTAGACAGCTTTGGATGCTTCAGCTATGCTTCATTTACCAAGCACAAAGCTTTTTAATACAGTTGTGTTTAGCTACTCTGACCCATAGAACCAGAGTTCTGCCACCACTGAGACTTCCCAGGCCGGCTGAGGTGGATGGAATAGTGATTGGAAGTTTGAGCAGAGAGAACTGATCACGAGCCAATCTCTAACATGAATACCAAAAAGGAGGGAATTAAGAGCCAGGGTGTCTGTGTCAGGACTATATACACAAGCAGTGTTGGTGTGACTAACTTAATTAAAATATGTAATAAATGGAACATTTCACTAAAGTTTAGATACTTCACTTTGAGGCACCACAGATAAAATACTTTTTACAGTGAAGGCGCTGTAGCAAGACTCTCCTGTTGATTGTGTAGTTAGGCAAACAATTGAGGAATATAACTGAGTTATTGTATCAGAGTTTAGTCTCCAAGTTGCATCATACCTGACAGCCGGAAAGTCAGACCTCTGTGTATATTTCTCATGCATGGTATGGTACTGAATCTGCCCTGAGTCTGATCTTTCGTCTTTGTATCATGTCTGTAAGCAATTTTGGAAATTATAAACTTAATGTCTTGGGGAAACCCTACATGGTATGGGGTTGCAGGAGAGATGTAAGCCTTTTATTGCCTGCAATGTTGTTATAAACAGCATGCATTTGCAGAGTTTTTTTTCTTTTTAATCCTAAATTACACTTGTTTCAGTAGTTACAGTTCACAGTTTCAGTAGACCACCTTATTCAAGTTCAAATTTTCACACTTGTGGGAAATTATGGGGAAGAAGGTCAGACACTGGAGAGGATTAGACAACAATTATTCTAAGGATAGTAGGTGCTGAAGCTTTATAACCATTAAAAAACACATTGTCAGGTCGCATGTCAAAATACACAAAGTAAATCATTCAGTCAAACTCTTAAGTTTTCAAGAAGCATTTTTCTTGATTTTCCTTTGTACATTTTGATTTTCATCAACGGAAATATTCTTCATTGGTGTGTGAGATGAAATCAATATTTACTTACTTTTACTGATTTAAAAAAAAATCTAAACCTTCCAAGTAATGGTTTTAGCCTTGTCTATGCAGATTTCAAGGCTGCTCAGTGTTTGTATGATGTGCATTCTGGGAAGATTTGGTTAACTATCATATGCTGTCTCAGCATTTGGTGTCACCGTCAGAGGATAGTAGCTGCTTTTCACATGCTGTAATACACTTTGGAATCATTTTCCAAAGACCTGGAAGGCATGGAGCCATACTAGCCCAGTTACACAAATGCAGTTAGCAAAACGAACAGGGAGTCCTGTGGCACTTTTAAAGACTAACACATTTATTTATCGCATGAGCTTTCATGGGAGAAAAAAAAGCATCTGACAAAGTGGGATTTTTTCCCACAAAAGCTCATGCGATAAATAAATGTGTTAGTCTTTAAAAGTGCCACAGGACTCCCTGTTTGTTTTGCTGACCTAGACTAACACGGCTACCCCTTTGGAACTTGTCAAATGCAGTTAGGTGTCCCCTTGTACACAGAACTGTTGCATCCTGGTTTCAGATTGTCATTCGTGCTATAAACTTGGTACAAATCTGACATATAGGCTCTTCACTTGTTGGTACTGTGCTGTGAAATTGGTTCTACCTAGAGAACGGACTTACATGTCAGAGGTGCGAAGATTGTATTTCAAGAAGTCTGGTCTTGCTTGTACAGAGGTAAAACCTACGGTATTTTACCCATTGTGGCTTCATGATACAACTTTGGGCTTCACAAGTTGTTAGTTTATCATTTATATGCTGATTCTCTAAGGATTTGCAGATACTATCTTGTACTCATAAAATACTTAAAAACTCGATCAAATTTCTCAAAGGCTTGAAACACTTTATTGTTATGATCCATAGTTATGTTACAACTGTGTGTGGTATCAAAGAATTTTCCAAAGCATCATGCGCACCAATGGCAAAGTATAACTAATTGGATCCAACACACTATGTTCAAAATAGTTGAACAGTCAAGATGTTGCTCATAATGAATTCATCTGTTATGGAAGCATTTGAAAGTGGGAGTTTTGGCTTCCATTTTAAGGGTGGGAAGCTTGAATGTGTTCCGACTTAGTTTTCTACCCTTATAGGAAGGTCCTATGGTCTTACTACAGTGCTCAGAAGGGTGCTATGTCAACATGCTAACTGAGGTCCTGACACTGAAAGATGCTTAGCACCATGTTAAAAAAGAAAAGAAAATAGCCTCAAACACTGCATCAGTAGCATCAGAGAGCGCCATTTATGGTCGAATAGTTGCGTTGCTCTCTTAAAAGGGCACGTGGTATGAAGTGATCGGGGGATGGTGGTGCTAGGTATCGTTCAGAATTAGCCTCATACTTTTGAAAAGGTAGTATCATTTGTTAAAACTGCTTTAGCTTGCTTCTAGTGCCAGTCGAGTTGAAATGTGCTTGAGACACAGCGTGGGAGGGACTCACTCTAATTTAATCAGCTGACTGAGCTTTCTTTCTTTCTTTCTTTCTTTCTTTCTTTCTTTCTTTCTTTCTTTCTTTCTT
>ML685819.1:3202253-3293841 GCA_007922175.1 Pelusios castaneus | reverse complement strand
ATAAAAAATAACTACAGTATGCAAGCTTGCTTCCTTGTCTCCTCACATTCTTACCATGATAAAAAATAACTACAGTATGCAAGCTTGCTTCCTTGTCTCCTCACATTCTTACCATGATAGTGACCAGATTATTTGGGAAGTATTAAAAGCAAAATGGTTATCAGCGACAGAAATGTGAGGTTTGGATCTCTTTATGGAAACCTTGACAATTTAGCAACAGATCTGTTGTAGTAAATGAAAACATCTTTGTAGCACTGCAATTCTCCAAATCTTTAAGTAATTTTGGAATGTAGTGAGTGACTTCAACATGATTAGAGCTTTTCCCCATCCAATCAAATGCATAAGCCAGACTCTTTTCAGTTCTGTACAGCCAGTGGGGGGCTCTGAATCCATCCCTGGGGCACTGGATTTTCTAAGCATCAGTCATCAAGTGAGGCACTATTACAAAAGAGGAAAAAAGCACTGAGCAGAATTAGGAACTCCAATGCCTCAACATTTATCAGAGTAGATTTATGAAATAAGCTTCCTCTTTTTCAGATGTTACAAATAAGCAATCCACCTTTCCTTCATTATAGGCTGAGTCCACATGAGTGATCCACCTCATCCATGAAATGTGCAAAGCAGACTACAGTATGATCTCAGTTGCTGATTTATACTTGGGATTTACATGGGTGTAATCACAATCCACATAGGGCTTTGAATTAGCACATTTGTCACTCAACACGGGCTTTTCTTTCTGTTCCACTGATAGCAAGTTTACTGAGCAGTTATGATGTTCAAACTTCTTGGTAGGGTTTCTTAAATTAAACAAGGGATGTTATTTTATCAGTATTGTTCTCCTCTGTGTACTAGTCCTTGTTATTAATGCAATGAATATTTAAATATGTAAATTAGTAAAACAACCCCACCTATTTTATACAAAAGAGATTGAAATAAACAGGGGCTGGAGATGAATAATACAAAGTACCAGACACTCCTTGTCTTCTAAAGCCTACCTTTCATTTTTGAGATGTGCAGCATCTTTTAATACCTCATGTTTCATTAGTGCAAAACCTTTCCTAACAAGACATTTTGGCTCAGACTTTTAAAACTCAATCGGCACCTAGTGAGATTTTTCAAAGATTCCAAAGAGTGTGATTCTCATTGAAAATCCTATTATGTGCCTACTCCATTTTTAGACATCAACACACCTGAAAAAGAAAAACTGGCCTTTACAGTCTCATCTTTATTAAAAAAAAAAAAAAAAGCTTCAAATTGCAAGTACAAGTTTGCAGGCCCATGGTTTCAATGCAGTTTTTCACACTCATGTTCCTGCAATTTAGGGTGCCCAGAATTGCACCCACAATGTCCTTGGATGAATGTATATCACCTGAGGACATCAGGTGAGTTTACGAGAATTAAAAGGCAGCATTTCATACTTAAAAGGAAGAAAAGAAGCAACCTCTCATGGCCTCTTGTTCTATTTC
The DNA here is from genome assembly GCA_007922175.1 of Pelusios castaneus. Taxonomy (NCBI): domain Eukaryota; kingdom Metazoa; phylum Chordata; order Testudines; family Pelomedusidae; genus Pelusios; species Pelusios castaneus. The sequence goes on along the minus strand of ML685819.1, from coordinate 3,292,375 downwards.
AGAAAAATGACAGTGACCTTCACTTATTCTAGAGTGGACAGAAACTGCTGCTGTCTGATAATTTACTGCAAGGAGATTGGCTTTTGGGGGTGTAATTATTAATTGTGGAATTAATTCTGTGTTGGTATCCCTGAATAATACATGTTTAGGTGCATCAGCAGCTGTAACTAAGGAGAGATATACACACACTTTCAGCCTTAACTATCTTGCATAGTTTTTCTTTGGGGACTTGGGTTTTTTTTGCAGGGTGCGGAGCGGGGGGAACCAGAAAGGGAAGGTATTATTTTGTATCAATTGTCAGAGCTGGCATTATGTATGTATACATTTTTATAACTTGGGGCAGGGTTGGGGAATCTCCAAACACCATGGTCCCTAAAGCAATAATTCACCAGGTAAAAGGGAATGGATGGATTACTTCCCACAAAACCCCAAACTTGTTTGTGAGCCACTGGGCACAAGCCCTCATCATTGTGTGAGAGCTGTAGGATTTTGTCTTTTGTTAGCTGAATATGTGTAGTCTAATGTTGGAAATAACTTCACTGAGCTACTATGCTTTAAAGGTGGCTTGCAAAGGCTTTTTCTTTTTTTTATAAAATGGCTTGTACCCTTTGTTGCGTCCAATATATAGGGAGCTTCAAAGATTGTCATAAAAATTTTAATTTTTGATATCAGGAATGTCAAGTCTGATCTGAGTTTTTTTGGGCAAGGAGTTGGTGGATATTGGGTGCTTTCACCTCATAAATGAAGGGGTGAGGTACATTTAACAGTACATGTGGAGTTAAACAGATTTCAACAAATGCCAGATTTCAAACAGATCCCTTCCCCATTGTTCATCTTGTAATCTCTTGTCATATCCTAATTCCACTAGTTCTCCAGTACTCTATGGAGCTGCAGGGTAGACAGTGTCTGCATTTCTCATGTACAAGCAGAAGCAGGAAAAAACAGTAACTGAGTGAGTGGGGTGCTGAATCCTCAAGAAACCAATTTTCCTCCAATTTTGTGCTAAATAACTAAACCTGAATAGTACACAGACTCATCTCCTTGCATCTGATTGCTCAGATTTCACATCTGTGCTGTGATTTACCCTGCTTGTTTTTCCAGTGGCCCATAAAATTTTAGAGGAGAAACAAGGCAGCATTTTCAGGCACATGTATGTACATTGCCTAGCATGAGGAGTAACAAACAAATTATAGCACCATCTGAATTTCTAACGCACAAAACAGAAATGTGCCCCTCTTCAAAAGCAAAACCAACTTTGAAGAGAGCACAAACCTCTTTTTATCCTTTGCTAGTCACCCTTAAAAGAAATAATAGCTCCCAAGCACCCACTGGTCATTCTCATTTTACCAGAAAAGACAGTATTCACGTGGAAATGAAATTTCCTATCCATTTTTTGTGTGTAGCCGGTACTTTTGAGTAAATCTAGAAGAAAACCCATTGATCTGGTAAACAGAAGGAGCCAGTTCCAGTAAGGAGTTAAATATTGGTTATCATAAAGTATGTAAAAGACCCTGCATCTGAGTACTTGAATCACGCTACATCAAGGCCTTCTACCACCTCAAAGGATTCTGTAACTTATTCCAGCTCAGGCGTTCAGGTCTAACCTTAGTAACCCTATAACAAGTAAGAGCCAGATAGCAGACTGATGGTTCACCTGGATGGTCAGTGCTAAAATGAAACACTAATTATCTAAACTGAGCTCAGGTTCCCAAAGACCTACAAATCACTTGAGTGCATCAGAAAGAACTGAAAGGCCTGATTGGTCACTGATATACTTCAAGCCACCTTTTTTGCCTTCCAATGATTATAGGCAGAGCCTGAATGTTTTCCCTCTTTCTACTTATTTCAATTATTTAAAAATCTCCTTTTTGCCATAAAGGAAAAGATGCTTAAGGACACAATAGAAATAGGTCCAGTTGCAATATTAGTCTCTTTGGACCATTTCACCTCCAGACTTGGTATGACTTGAATCTGCAAGATCCTCTCCACCCCCATTTTTTGTCACATTTGGTGGGAGTGGAATATGCAGAGATGGGAGGAGGCTGGAATAAAATGGAGTAGTGGTTTGCACATTGTCTGCCACTGGCTGGATTTTGTTAGGGAATGAGGACTGACTGCAGTCTGTATCAGTTCTGCTTTTTATTAAAACTAAATTAAATAAAATGGCATTAGAATTCAAAAGATCAATGGCTTTACGTGGAGGGATCTGAAAGAGTCAACTCCCAGTTATGTTGTGCAGATATTCAACCCGTGAGGTCTAGCAACAGAAAAAAAACAGTTCTGAGCTTTCTTCCAGGGGTATGATTCTCCACTGCCTTGCATGTGGTATAGTCATTTACACCCATGAAAAGTCAGTAAAATGCTTCCTTTCTCTGACCTGGTAGGGTCTTGTATTTGCTTTGCACAAGTGTAAGTGGCTGCAGAGAATTCAGTTCACCCTTCAAAGGTGCAAAGAGGAGTTGGGGGGGCTTAACTGCTCTCTTTGAGGTTGAAGATCTGCCCTTGAGTGTTTCAAAGTCTATTACAAAGCAGTCATTTAAATTCTGGTGCTACTGTGACTGTGCAGGCCAAAGGGATGGCCCATGCACTCTGAACTGAATACTATGCCATCTTGTACCAGAATACAACACAGAGTGTGATGGGATGGCTAGACTGCAGGCAGACAAGCACAGGGATGGAACAAAGGGGCCTGTGTGTAACACCACCATATATTAGTTAGAATCTTCCAGCAGGTTCATATTGTCACTCATCATTTCATAAGGATTTCTAGGGGAATGATGCAGGAGTGTAACCAAGGGCAAAATATCTCCCTACAACAGCTAGGTCTCAGCTTTAGAGTGTGCACAGTCCATTTGTACGTCATGAGGACTGTTCAACATGGACAGTGCCATAAATCATGTAAAACTGGTATTGGGAAAGAAGCATTACTCTCCTCCCATAGCCCCAACCCATTTACAGACAGCTGCTAATCTACTTCATGGCTGTCACTGTGCACTGGTGAACTACTAGCCAATCATCTCTTGCCTTTCTGACTCAGCCCAGTCTATATTCCAAATGTACGTCATAACTACATTGGTCCCCTGAGTGCCTTAGTTATGCTGACCTAACTCCTGGCATAGACCGGGCTCTATTGACGAGAGGGCTTTTCCTGTCACCGTAGCTTTCCCCGCAGGATGCAGAGGTGCTGCTGCAACGCTGTGACTGTAGACAAGCACTCGTGCACGATAAAAGCAGTGGCTTAGACCCAGGATTATGGCTGGGAAGCACACAGAGCAGCTCAGAAGGGGGCTGCAGATGTGGCCAGTGTGTTCCTGAAGTTGGAACAGTTGTATGCTGGTTTGTCCTGCAGTGTATCTGAGCAGCCTGAAGACCCAATCCGAGGACTGATCAGCTCTGGAATAATTTAGAGCCCTGGAAGGTTGCCAGAGTGCATTATCGCTCTTACTATGCCCCCTGCCCTATCCAGGCCCTGTTTACACCATGGCAGTGAAGGGCAGGTGCTCTACCATAGACTGCATGTGAGTTTCTCTGCCTCTTACCCCATCTGGGAATTGGGGTAAGACCACCTCCTAGTGTGTTGCGAGTATAGATCCAGTAAAGAAATTGTGAGACATTCATTTCAACTCTCTCCTGATTTCTCTACATGTGTTTTGTGTGGCTGTTTATTTACCTCAATCTTGAACCTTGTTAATAGCCTGAATGTTTCTACAGAGGACAGGACTACCAAGCGCTAAACTGTACATTCCAGCCTAGGAAGATATCAGTCACCCTTCCCTTTATCTTCCAGCTTGGCATGTTCTCAGTGAGTTTTCCTCCAGCACACTATTTAAAGTGTGCCACAATACAGTGTACTGGCTGATCTGTTAATGTACACCTGACTGTGGGAGGCACAGTGGTTGAAGCGGAATAATTTCAGCTACTTAGTAATTTATTAGCCAATAAATGCTCTTTAAATTCAAGACTTTACATTATGCAAATCTGCTTGTGTGGTCTACCTTTACTGAACACAAGCATTCTTTGGGAATATATATATGATTTTTTTAAACAAAACTTTAAATACTGGAAATGTAGATCTCAATGGAAACAATACATGCCAGGGGAGAATCAATAAACAGTACAATAATGTTTTTACAGTTATGTTTTTAAGGATAGTGCTGCTTGAACAATTGATATCAACACTACAGGACAATAAAACCTATTGTTTAGTAAATCTGATCTTACACAGCGTTGCTGATAGTGTACCATTCATTACAGAGCACCTGAGGCAGAGTAAAACCTGAAGTCAAGCCGAGCTCTCGTGAAGCAACGTGAAGTGGAGCATCAGCTGGGTCAGATCCTGTTTATGAGGTAAACAAACACTGCAGAATGTGCCATGACCTTGAGCGTAGTAAAACTGATACCACAATACGGGGGCTTTTCTTTCCAGACATGAGTATTTTAGTTTGTTTTACAAAACAAATTATTGGGGTTCTGTGCTAACACACGTTTATTTGAAAATGACACAATTATAAATATTTGCACAAACTCTGCCCATCGCAATGGCCGGCATCAGCAAGAGATGAATTTAATTTAGTTATATATAAACCAGCAGAGAGAAGAGCGCTGCTCACAAAACACAGTTCTGTAAGTCATGTCAGTGTTTGCCATTGAACTTCACTTTATAAGGGACCAACGCCCCCTTTTTACTCCCTACTATACTCTGGGCACTGCTAAACACAAACGAAAATACTAGATAAATAATGGTAGGCTAAGAAGTTCTGCCTAAAGCAATTACTGCACTGCTCAGTATTGCAATGGCTGCACATTGTCCTGCTAATGTTCAACAGTGCTTTTAGCCATATTTCTGCCTTACACTCTGGCCATATGCTACTTAACCATTCATCTGATGTACATCATTGCAGGTTCTAACCTGAGATTTACAAGAAATAGTTTTGTGACAATATATGCGAAGCCAAATCCCGCTCACCCTCCTCAAACACGAGTCTCCTTTTGCTTTCCGTGGGATTACTGAAAATAAAGCAAGCAGGATTTAGACCCTCCTGGTTAAATTGCATAGCTATGGGTAGGATTTATGGATCTACAGCTAGCTAAACAGTAAAGTGTATAAAATGGATTACTGAAAAAGATAGACATTCTGTTTTTACGGTTAAATGTGTCTCAGTATAAAGAACCATGCATCCGGTGAGGATTGTACCATTACTATCAGACCCAAGTCACTTGTATGGTTCACTCTACTGGGGTAGCTGAAGCAGTGTATTATGAACCCAAATACTGTGCTGTTGACTGATACGTGCCAAGTTGATTTGGATAAATGAGGTTCCTCCATCCATTTCTTTATTCCCTGACATTTTGCTAGGTAGGGCATGCAAATTTGTATTCTGGTTGGTTTGGTTTAATTACAAAGGGAGTGGACAGAGCTGCTCTAAACTAAAAGACTAGTTTTACAGCAAAATCCGAGACACTAAAGCGCATCCATCTTTTGAAGGTCCGGTGAACAAAGTGGTACTGTATTTTATAACAGCTTCTGACTCAGCTCTTCTGGTAGATTCTCAACCTTCAGCACTGTAGTTGAAATGCCAGGTGAACCATGGCAAAGGCTTACGAAAAAATAAAGTGCTTGGTTTCTTTCTGTTCGGGTGCTAAACATACATCACAATTAAAGAAACTCACATTTTTATTCTTTAACACCTTGGACTCAATTCTGCCTCCATTTATAGTGAATGGCAAAACTTTCACTGACTGAAAAGGGAGGTAGGATCCAGGTCCTTTCTGGCTCTTGATGAGATATATACCTCACCCAGGACTAGAACGCGTTATCTAAGCTACCGAGGGTCAGCTGTAATCCGAGTAGCCTCAGTACTCTTGTTTTTACATGCACAGGAATTTTTACCAGCATGATTTTACATTTGTAATTTGGCACCAATCCTGCAAATAATGGAACTGTGGACTGCTGTAAGTGTCTATGTGCAGGCACACCACATTGCAGGATTGGGGCCTATTGATGTAGACTAAAACACATAAGATGCAAGTATTCTGTGGTTTAATGCCTTGTCAGCTATTCTAGTATAAGCACATCAGAAGGGAGTCTAGTGCCCAGACTATGCTTTCTGATCAACAAACGGGAGAGGATCTTATATATTTTTGCTATGGTATCTCTTCACTAGAAAAAGGATTTCGGGACTGAATTTTAATTGTTAATCAGATCTGTTTTCTAGCTAAAACTGACTTTTAACCCCTCTTTGGGGTTGGAGTTTGGGGTTTGCTGTTTACTAACCGCTATTAAGTTAGTTTCCGAGAGTTTTGGAAAAACTCCATTTCTAGTGTCTCTCTAGTTGCTTCTAGGCACTCAGTGCCTCTTATCTTTGGATGCACGAGACCCAGGGGTATCGTGGAAAACTGTCCTATTTAAAACCAAAAACTGTACTTGTGCTTCACCCTGCATTTCCATACAAAACAGTTTAGTTTTCATCTTCCAAACGGAATGTTTTAAGGCCCCTTTATTCTTACAACTATAAAATTTGAAGTCAAATCTATCTTCTTAAATTACAATCAAACAGTCTACAAAACATTTCTTTACAAAACTACTTCAGTTTAAAATCAAGACTGAGACTAGAAGTGGTTCAATATTTTCTGCGGGAAGATGATTTTTCTGATGAATCAACATTTTAAACAGGGTCCACGATAGTAGCCCTTTCCTAGTTTCCTGACTTTCATGTTATGTGTGGAATGGCATAAACTGTATTCCTCATAATAACAAGAACCCAGACTCCCTATCCTTTTCAGTAAAGACTTTCAAAAGCAACCACTGATTTTAGTTGTCTCCATTTTTTTATAGGTGTAGCAGCAAACTGAATCACCTTAAAGGGGACCTGATTTTTGAGGGTGGGTGATCAGCACTTCAGAAAATCAGGCTCATTAAAAGAATCTAGAGTCAGGCACCTAAAAATCACTATTCACTTCTGAGATTCTTCGCTTTAAACTGCAGGTTTAAAAAAATCCAGCTTCTGGTCCTTTTGTAAATCCCTGTTTGTAAGGTGCTTGAAAGGGAAAATCCAGGGATGGTTGCTGGGGTCAGCAATTTCTAATTGCAGACACAATGCAAGCTCATAATAAACAGCTACATCTTTAAGCCAACTACTTAGCTGGGTCTTTAAATCAATTTCAGTTAAACATGAAGACTTTTGGTCAATAGTAAAAAGATTTTTCTTGCTGAAGATCTGCAAGAAATGAAAGGCAACTGGCAACTTGTGATTGTGAGGGAGGGAATCAGAGAAACTTCAATATTTTCCTATAGCCAAGAAGTCATGTTTCATACAAACCTCAGCTAATTTGAAGTCCCCCGTCCCATCAAATGCCCAGGTTGTCGTTAAAGAATGAGACAGTCTCAGTGACTTGTGCAATGAAATCTCTGGCAACAAAAACTGCTAATCACATGTGATTGTAACTAATTTTGCATGTGATCAGTTAGGCATACTACAGCACACGAAAGTCAGTCAAGGGTAGCAAAGTCTGTTCAAGGCTTCTCCAGTTCTCATTTCCAGTGGTGCTGTTCTTGAGTTATGGAATGAAATGAATAAAGCTGCAGGTAAAAGCCATGATCCAACCTGGAAAAGGAACTATTCACTGTGCAAACAAGTAACAAAAGAAATCAAACTCCTCCTTTTCCAAGCGTGAATTTAAAAAAAACATGAAATGTACTGACATCTTGCTAAACAGGCAGGCAACTGGTATATCTCAGGCTGTTTTCACTATTTGAAAGATTTTTTAAAAATCAAAGCGAAGGTGGCCAACTGGGACCTGTACCAAAAGTATTTAAGAAGTCCATGTGCCATGTTTCACTTTTGAGGAGAAAGCTTCCAGAGTGGTCCAGTGTCTTGAACAGATGACTGCAGCTTGATCCTGTGTTTAGAACACTTCAGCATTTTGACACTTGAAACACCTTTGCCACAGACACTGTCTAACCTGTCTGTTGGTACCTCTGGTCATTGGTGAAATGCTGAGAATTTAAAAAGACCCTATCAAGGTTGACTGACCTAAAAGTAGAAATAGTGATCTTCTTTGCAGCTATCCCATATTGTAGGGTTTAGGACTTCAGGTATGTGTTAGTTTCTTGTCTAATTATCTTCCCTTGCCCTGCAACAAACAGATCAAAGCTGCTTCCCTCAGTCAGTTCAGAAGGCTGCAGCAAAGAAAATATTGGGGGCAAATACAGAGTCAAGGAAGGTTGAGCTTTTTTAGGTCTAAACCTCAATGATGTCCCTTTTAAAATGTGAAAGACAAAATCCTGATTGCATCGGCGTCTAGCGTCTACAAGAATGGTCATTTCACAGGAGGAGGACACTGTGACTGTGCTACTCAGTCTTAGGGGAGACATCCCTAGGGATACCACCTAGCTTGTATCAGCAACCACACCCCCAGCCTTCTACTATGTCTTTGCTGTCAAGTTTAATGCTGTCTGTGTTTTTCTCACTGAACATGGGGCCTCCATGCCTCATCATGAGCTCCGTCGCCATCTTCACAAAAGCTTCCTCCACATTGCTGGAATCTTTTGCAGACGTCTCTATGGCACAGATGATATCGTAGTGTTCAGCCAGACTCTGAGCCTCCTCCAACTGAACCTCTCGAAGGTCACTTAAGTCAGACTTGTTTCCTGGCAGAAGAAAGTGGAATTGTTCACAGATTAACTTTTTTATAGTTACTGATGTGCAGGCAGGGTGGGTGAAGGGGAAAAGAGACAGCAGCAGGAACCATGGGGATGGGGCAGGCATACAGCAGCATGAGCCTTTCACGGGACAGGGAAGATGGGCTGGAACTCAGAGCAAAAACTTCTGTGTGGATTAGGAAGGGAAAGGAACGTAAAAGTGAGAGTGAGCACAAGTTGTTGCTCAGCCTGCAGGAGCTGGATGCAGAACTCTGCTCCATGTCATTATATAAAATTAAAATAACATTCACTCTTTGGACTCTAGAACTACAATTTAGTCTTCTGGTGTTCACATAGCAGGCATGCTGACACAACCATTGCCCTTGAGACATGAAATCTCACACATGAACTCACTTTTCAAAGATCAGGTGAGCAAATGCGTGCCTAACACTCAACTTGTACATACTGCTCCTGAAACTGAAAGTGCAAATCTAGTGCACAATGGTGCATGCATTTTCACACATTCCTGACTCTGAAATTCAGATCAACAGGAATGTCACTGAACTGTGAGTAAAGTCAGAGAATACAAGCCCTACCAAGGCTAATAAAAGGTGACGTGCAAAGGACACCTACCTGCCATAATAGGAACTCAAGAAATTTTAAACTTACAGGAACTATTTTTGGAATATTTATTGTATAACACAATGTGGTGATAATGGCATGTGCTGGACTGAAGCCGTGACTGAAGAAAGAGAAATACTGGTTTGAATACATGATGTACTCCGCAGAAAGTAAAGTATTTAAAGGACAGAATGGTAGGCTGGCAATCTCAAAACTAGCCCATTACAAGCTAGGAATAATCATGTATGCTGAGGCAGTGATATCTAAACAGGAGAACCCAGAAATCCCTGAGATAAAACCTTTTCTTTGACAGCGATTTAACCAACGATTTAACTTTATTACGGCTGGTCTCAGTTCTGTAAAATGAGGCTAAAGCTCTTACCTGCCTCACAGAGCTGGTGTGAGTGGTTAGTGTTTGCACAGTGCTCTGATGCTGTATAGTTTTATTTGAGTTCCTCACTCATCCAGAAAGGGATACATTTTCCAAACTCACCAATCAGTAACTGTACTATGTTGGAACCAGCATACTTTCTCACATCCTCAATCCAGCGAGGAATGGACTGGAAAGAACCTCTCTTGCTGATGTCATAGGCTAGAATTGCTCCATTGGCGCTTCGGTAGTAGCTCTGTGTGATGGTTCGGAATCTTTCCTGGCCTGCTGTGTCCCAGATCTGCAACTAAACAAAATATAACGTGCTGTGAAATACTGGCTATTCACAAACAGATCTGGGCTTGCTTTCCAGGTATGTCCTTTTCTCCTGAATGAAATGTGGCTGGGTCAGGATGTAAATATGCATTGAGCTCTACCGGTGAACAGGACAGGAGTAGGTTCAGCAGCCTTACAGAAAAGCTATGCACAAATGTAATACCTTTGTTTTATTAGCCTTTTAAAAAAAATTCCCATGTCCCTCAGCTATGATCAGAATTATGTACTCAGGGGTAACATTATTACACTTGGCTGCCTAAGGTAAGCACCAAAATTCATAATTACTTACACAAAAGTGAGCTCATTTTGGGGAGTGCTGGTACTTCCAACTCACACTGGAGTCATTAGAAGCTCACAGTGCTCGGTCCCTTGAAAAATAAGTCTACTTTGGCTTGGTTATAGAAATCTTTTACCTAAAATATCTTCCCTTTACAAAAGGTAGGAAGATAAAGTGTCTCAGAACTGAATGCCGGTCACTCCCCCTCTTCGTTTAGGAGGCTGAATAGAAATTACACAAAGGCAGTAACAGGACTCTCTAAACTGTTGTGCTCTCGGTTAAACTCCTAACATAGGAACTGCCAACTCAGATCACATCAGTGGCCCATCTACTCCAGTATGCAGAGTCTAAGTGGTCAGTATGGGACGCTTCAGACAAAAGTACAATAAAATCCATAATGGATAGTATAGAATACGGTACCTACTCATTGAGGAAGTTTCTTCTTAAACCCTGTTATGTATGGCTTGTCTTATCTCTTGAAGCATAAAAGAGTATCCCACACAGCTTTTTAATTTAAAGTAACTGTGGATGTTCTCATTCTCCGTATTAATCTGTAATCCTTTTTGAATCCTACCAAGCTCTTGGACTCAGTATATAGTAGAAATGACTCCCACAGATTTTCCTTTTCTGTTTGAAATGGGTTGCCTTTCAATTTCATTGAATGTTTCCTGTTCCTGAGGGGGTAAATGGGAGTGTCTAGTTTACTTTCTTGATACTACTCATTGTATTCCTATTGTGATTTCTCTTTTTTTGTCCCTTCCCTTATGTAAACAGTCCCAGTCTTTTCAATCTCCCCAGATTTGGAAGTCTTTATATTTCTTTTATATTCTTTTTGAGATGCTGTGACCAGAACATAACACAAAAATCCCAGTCAGGATGTGCAATGGATCAGTATTGTTTTCCATCCCATTCCTTATTGATCCTAACATTGTGGTGGCATTTTTTGGATCATTGCTGCATACCTGAGCAGAGATGTTCATTTTGCTGTCTACAATGGCCTGGTCTTTTTCCAGTTTCATAACAGTTTATTTAGAAGCCAGTAATATGTGTTAAAATAGTTAAAATTAATCCTTCCAAATAAAAGGTTACTCGAAATCTTGGTCAGAGAGCATTTTCTGAGGAGTGGTGAAGGACAGAAGTTTTTTAGAACATATCCATGATGGAAAAGAACTCAAGCAATGGTTGTAAATGATCTGGAAATGATGGATGCTATGTATGGGGGGCACTAACTGGAGAGGTGTAGGTTACGTAGGTGGTTTGTGACAGCTCTGGGAAGAGAACTTTAATCTCTGAGAAGAAAGATCCAGACCTTCCCCACTATACCACAATACCTCTCATGGGTTCAAATCCCAGCACTTAGTCAGGCTAATTGTAAAATGAGGATAATAATGCTTACCCAACTTCGTGGAGAACTTTGAGATCCACCGCATAGATGAAGAACCACTATATAACCAGGAAGTGTGAATTATTAGCCGCATTTATCAGATAGCATAACCAAGAGTGATTTGCTGGTGATGTAACTTAGGGTATGTCTACACTTCAGTTGGGAGTCACCCAGCATAGGGGGATAGATTTGAGCTAGTGTGCTAAAAATAGCAGTATGGATGTTGCTGCATTGGCAGAGGACTGGGCTAGGCACCTGCGTCTGTTTACCTAGGCTGGGAGCCTTGCTCTCAACTGCAATGTAGACATACCTTAGTAGATTAGGCATTGGCTTTGATGCCACGTGACCTAGATTTTAGTCTTGAGTCTCACACTATGGGCTCAGTTCTGCACACACTTCTGCATATGAATGACTTTACTCACCTGTATAAGTGTTTGCAGGTTCAGGCTTCTGAATGGTCAGAATTCCTATGCCATCCTCAACAGGAGACACTGACCCCAAGTATGACTTCACTGTTTGCTCAAATAGTAACACAATAGATCTTCTCCTAAAGCCTTCTCCCTAAGTTGGATTGTTTCCTTGTAGAACCTTTTACCTCCCTAATTCCCCCTACATTTCTATACGAAGACTTAGATGGCCTCTTACAGGACCCTTACATTGCTGACTTTTTACCAATGTTACAAAGACGATAACTTCCTTGGGATCTTGCATCTTGTCAGCTATATGCTGAATGAGGAAAGCCAAAATCACTATTACTCTGACTTGCACAACTGACTTCTTTTAATTTAGAAAAAACAAACAAACGAAGAATATTAAGTGAAAACGTACCCTGGAAATTTAAAACCCAAAACAACTCCATTAAAAAACAAAGTTAAGTTTGCTAAGTGGCAACGCTGTAGTTATTTTGTTTAGACCACATCGCTAGAAAGCCCAAGAATTTCAAATCAGGAACATTAATCATTTATGATAAATCTTACACTGTTCACACTGCTCTTTATCAAGGATTGAAAATGCATACAATCACAACCCTAATTCTGAGCCAAACCAAATGCAATTTTCTCCAATAGTCTTAACTAGAAACACTTCACAAACCCAATCGAAAAAGAATAATGAGCGTTCTTTATATGTACAAATTAGTCAGCCTCAAATGCAAGTTGTATACATAACTTTGTGAGGAACTGAGAGTTCCACATTCTCTCATTAAACTCTCTATTCAGCCTCATTGGCAAAAAAAAAAAAACAGCAATTACAATTTCTTTACCAAAAATTGTACTCTTAATAATGAATGTTTCTCATTTAAAAGTATCCTTGAAAACAAATATAGACACTAAAATCAAAATAAAGGAACTGTAAAATCAGTGGGTCAGCATTAAAGCTGTGATGAAATATTATTTCATAATAATGTGTTCACATACCGCAGTACAAGATATGATGTTCTTAACTATTTCCTTGTTAAGTGCTTGGGTTTGTAAATGATATGATAAGAAAGTACATTTGTCACTTAGCAACCGTAACTGTTTAAACAATTTTTGTTTTTGTAATTATGTTGGCAACAAGTCATATTAAGGACAGGTCTATGGTAATGCTGTAGTGTGTCTGGGGAAGACGATGTGTGCTGATGGGAGAATCTCCTGTTGACAGAATTACTCCACCTTTGCGAGCAGTGGAAGCTATGTCAGCAGGAGAGCATCTCCCACCGACATTTCACCACTGCAGACAGTGTGAAGGGTGTCGCAACTTGCGTTGCTCAGGTGGATGTCTGATTCACACTCCTGAGTGAGGGACATTAGATCAATTTAAGCAGTACCATAGATCAGCCCTAAGACAGTGAGACAGAGAAGGTGAGGAATAAAGGTTCAATACAACTGATTGCATTAAGGAGGCCGTGTTTTTAAGCAATTATCACCTGGACTGCGTGGGTACAGGGTAAAGGAGAAAGGCTAAATACTCACTGTCCTCAGGACGTGTGGTAACAGGATATTCTCATTGAACAAAGTCCTGTGATACTAGTTTCACTACTGAATGCTATTTATTACATGGGTTGGTTATTTTGGTCTGTTTTTTTGCTTTGAGCTTCGTGGACACCACAGGCCTTAGCACTGGCTGGCACTGGGCAACAATGTGCTAAGCAAAGTGTATTTGACACACAACTACCTATTTGTACAGCAGCTTCTCCTATTGCAAAAACAGGGAGCAAACTGGACACAACTTAGCATCACAAACAACAAGTTTCTCTTGTTCTTTATTGCTGCATAAAGTTTGCATGCTGTATAACTTCCAGATTAGTTTGTGAAGTTAGATAGCAAAAGGAGTATCTTTCACGTTGTGCTCGACAGCTTTTTTAGCACTGAGAAATATGCTGCTTTGCAAAGTTCAAAACTTGAAAATAAAGTTGTCTTGTCTCCCCAGCTCCCTATTAGTTTACTGAAGAGTGGCTTCCTTCTCACTCTGTGTTCCTAAAGAAGTCTGAGATAGTGGGGCTACAGGTTCACTTTGTGCAACAGCATCAGTAGTACTTCAGCTCTAGGAAGTATTTAATTGTTTACCACTTCAAACACAGTAGGGAAGTTCACAAGTTATGAATCCTGCAGAGAGTAGAAACTTTCATATAATTTCTTTAGTAATGGATACAAAGGGGTGTTTCCTCTTAAGTGATTCTAAGACAGCTGTGTGCCTACGTGCAAGCCCTTTCATATCAAGTGGCAAACAAGTGTATAGATTTTAGTACACCAGTGAATTCCTGTGAGTGCTTGAAAGCAGCTTTACCAAACAAATTTGTAACTTAATCTGCATGATCTCACTCAACAGGAACAAAACAAAGCTTTGATTAGACAAGACCTCCTTTCCACTAAGGCATTTCAATTTAAAATTATATTAATATACAGAAGAATGAGGGGAAATAAATTAATGGCTCATCCTATCATGTGAAATTCTAAAAGAAAAGAGCGGTGCCAGGCTGAATCCCAGTTTTCTGGCAACGTTGCACTCCTGTTTGCTCTAATATGAAGGGTGTCAATTTCACTGCGCAGAGGGCCAAGTTCTATCTTTGTTTATGGTCTGGAGTAAAAAGAAATTAAGTGGAGAATATGGCTTATAGATTGTCACTAAGGCCCAGATCCACAAAAGGACATGGTGCCTAACTCCCACTTTACATGCATAAGACTAAAATGTAGGCACCAGTCAGATACTCAAGACCCTTGCTCAGCTGCTGCCTAATTCTGGAGATGCCCAAAATCCCTGGGCACCTATATTTTTGCTATAAAAGTCCTCTAAAAACACAAGGCACCCAGGCACTTAGCTCATGCTCAAGCAGCATTGAGCAACTATTTAAAAACAGTTACTGTCTGGCCTACCTTGCCTGATCTGGCACACTTAACTTTACACAAAATGGCCAGGGGGTGGGGGGAAATAAGGATTTCCTGATAACCATTAACTCAGTGGTCAGAGCACTCACACAGGAGGTGGAAGACTCCAGTTCAATGGGCTGGAGTAGAGACATGATCTGACCATGGTTTCTCCATCTCTCTAGTGAGTACTCTAACCACAGGTCTATACATTCTCACGCTCTCTCTGGTCCAATGCACATTTAATTTATTTATTTATACCATGTGGAATGGCTTCAACAGGAGACATTGAGAGGAGCCCCGCACCAGAATATCCCAGAGTTCTTGGCACAAGTGAGATCTCCCCATCCATTGTGTGGAGCGGGGCATGCTCTGCCACCATTCTGACCAGATACGGCTGCTGACTGTGGAGCCCAAGCATAAAAGGTGCCTCCTTCCAGCCCACATTTAGGCACCTAACTCCTGGAGGGTGCAGGGCTTAGGAAACACTCCTCTTCTCTGCATGTTATTGGCTAGCTCAGGCAGCTCCCTACCGGCTTTTGTTAATCCCATTTGAGGTACTTATTTCTTTCCCCCCTGCACTGTAAAGGGAACATAGGCAGCTATGTTATGTTTCAGGGTCTGTGGAAGAAACTATTTTTGCCTTTTGCTTTTCTTCCTTCCCTCTATTTCTTTCTCTGCTGTAACTCCACTCCCCCCCCGATTTCCATCAATTACATGACCAGTAATTAAATAGTTCATGTTGCCATTGATGTATGTAGTCATTGGGCTTTAGAACTGACATTCTAATCAGATTGGGGTCTGATTTAATACTTAAGTCACAGCACGATGTGGGTTACAGACCCGTCACTAAGAGAGTGATGGAACAGTACTGATCCAAGATGGCCCTGCCTCTCAGCAGCTGCAAAGTATGTTGCAAATGCAAGCATGGGAAGAGTGAAGAAGAGGCTGTCTGCAGGAAGGAAGCCAGATAGCTTCTGGGACAGAAGACACTACAGGGGAAGGCTCTGGACTGTGGGTAAGGACTGGGCAGTCAGAGGTCTGACCCCCCTTTTCTCATCTTTTCCTTGACAAGGGGGAATACATGGACAACGAGAAAGGAGATGGGAAGACCCTATTGACTATCTGAATCATTGAGACTCCACTGGGAGGGAAGTAAAGTGATGTTACCACACCTCACACCGAAGACAGAACAGGAGATGTAGGGACTGGCCTGGGGAGGCTGGCCTGCAATGCCAGCTGCAGGGGACTGACAGCCAGTGGAAGGAGAGGGCCTGGATTCCCTTACCTTCCCTCTGCCCTATGTTTGACTTGGAGGACCCTAAGATTACTGGGGGATGACACATTTTTAATCGGCTGCAAGAACATCAGATTGTCCAGCAAAGCCACCCTACGATATTGGGGATCGTTGATCTGCAGCTAGCCCAATAGGTTTGCTGGCCACTAAGCAATGCCCACTATACACCGTTTCAGGCTCTCGGCAGATTCTGGCAGATGTCACTGCACTGGTTATGGTTCGGTCGCATTTGGAAAACTGTCATTGCAGCCTCACAGGCTGAAACTTCCTTTTTCTTTTTAGAGGAAAGCTGAGAATCTAAACATATTCCATGTGGGCCACACATCATGTAGGCAGAATCCAGTCCATTGATACCCCTGCTCTACATGTGTGCACTCCACAACAGTGAGTACATAATACATATACGTATGTAATACATACATAAACTGATGATGAAATAATTCATTAATTTTTAATATACTGATATGAGACAAAACCCAGCAATCATAATGTTGAAAATTTAGATTTTTAAAACTTGTGAAATCTTTTAAAAAGGATTTGAAGGGATTCATCATACTGGCTTGAGTTCTTTAGACCTCTTTGAGAATATTTGTCTACTTTATCTGTATCACACTACCATTTTCCCAGTCTCATTGTAAACTCTCGGACAGTGTGTGCCTCCTTTTATGTTTGGAAAATGACTCCCACATTGTGGATGCCACTGAAAGTAGTAAAAAAATTGAAAAAGCCATGTAGACAAGGGCACCTTTGTCACAGATCGATTCATACATTGTAATTCTGTGTTCTAAAAATCTTTAGCTTTTAAAAAATAAAATGAGTTATTTAGTCATTTGACAGTGCCCCAGAGGGGGTGATTAGGCAGAAACTTAAAAACATCAAGTGAAGGATTGGGTGGCTCTAGGAGACTGTTCCTGTTGGGTGGTTGGTTGCTTTTTCAACATGTTAATTAAAAAGTTCAGTACTCAATAAAAAAGAATTCACATTACAAAAGCTATTTCCTGGTTGGCTTTTTTTTTTCTTTTTAAGTTTCTCTTCTCTGTTGCTTTAAGAAAGACATACAGGAAATTGAATACAGAAAGGAAATAGTGATTAACTACATACAAAGTGCTATCAAATGAACAGAGTAAGCAAATTGGGGGAGGAGGGGAATATTCTCTAATCTTTCAATTATTACAATCTTAAATGTTACTTTTAACAGCAATTCATAAAGTTTTTAGAAGTGTGATTAATAAACTGTCGTCCCTTTATATCAAGGACAGCTGTCAATCTTATTGACTAATGCCCTGATCCTTAATTCATATCTCTACAGGTAGATTTCTGAAGATAGAGCTCTGTGGGCATGCAAAGGTCTGTCTGCATAGATCCAACACCAGAACTGGGATCTATGTTGTTTAGTGTGCTTTCATGTAAACTTATTATAGAAAAAAAGCAGCAGATGGCCAACTCAGAGCTTATGTTGAACGTACAGTTACAGACGAATGCACTTTGCTGCTCCTCAGAGGGCCACTACTTGTTCTGAACTATTACCCCGCTAGTCCTTTACTTTTGGCACTGATTGTTTAAATGAATAGATTGAGCTGTCTGTTTAAGACACAGCAATTTAAGGCAATCCAAGAGGTGTTTATACAGCTCAGCTGATATAAATTTTAAAGTTATGTGCTTTTCCCACAAACCAGTGAGTATCAGTTTTAAACCATACTGTCCAACAACTAATCCGAAAGACTGTCAGATTTAATGCGTGTTTTTTGTAAATGTCCAGCCAAAATAAGATGCTGTTAGGTAACTTAAGGGAATTTCCACCTGTGTTGTAATAAGTGAATAGAAAAAAATGATTGTGGATTTCTATTTGCAGATTTGTATTGTATCTCTGCCAAACGCTTTCTACTGCTCACTCAGAACAAACTACTGTGTTACTGACTGGAGCGTTACCATTTATTTCAATAGGGAGCAGTTAACGAATGCTGAACACTTACAATTCCACCCTCTGTGCTCATGGGTTTTAATCTGTTTAACGGGACAGAGTTAGGCCTTGTATACTACAGTTTATAACCATGCTGAATTAGATTCCCTGGCACTGCTGATGCTAGAGATAGGGCCTATGATTTTCATCTTTAATAGAGCTGGTTGGAAAAAAATCAGACAAATCATTTATCAGAGACTGTTTTGTTCGCTTGCTGCCTCCCCTTGCCCACTTAGCTACTTGACAGCCTGCCTGCATTGGAGATGGGGAAGGGGCAACTTCCAGGGTCTGCAGCAACCAACCAAGTGGCCAGCCCCAGAGCTGAGACTCCATTCCCTTTTGTGAAGAATTTAGAATTTTTTTTATATTCATTGCAAATCCAGCAAAACCAAGTTTTGAAATATCAATATCCTCCATAACATGGAATTACTTCTCTCTTCCCAGCTCTGATCTTTAAACGGTCTTTTCAAATCCAGCCCAAGACAGTAGTGACTAAAAAGTGGTTACCATCAAGTGGCTGGATGGTGCAGTTCCCAGTGGACACAGATCAACATCACCAAAAGCCCGGGAGTGGCAGCCTTATTGACAGATCAAGTAGAGCAGCCAAAGACTAAACAGGCAGAGGGGGGTTAACTATCTCACTCCCTGAAGGTGGTAACATTGAGGCACACTGGGACGGCCAATGATGTAACTCTTCTGTTCCTAAAGAGAAGTTTTCAGGGCTCTCAGTGCATGACCCTTCTCAAGCACTAAAGTCCCACAATGTCTGTTGTTTTTATAAAGACTGACTAAACCCAAAAGGCAATGAGGAAAAAAGCACATAAAATAGCATTCCAGATGCCTAAAGGGACAGAAGCTTTGGATAATAATAGAAAGAGCCTCATTTAAAAGTTTGTTGATTGCTGTAATAAAGATGTGGAGTCTGCAATTCATTCCTTTCTCTCCTGACCAGCCAAAGGCACAATAGGGAAGTGCACTTTTATAAAGCCCTGACCTGGAAATGTTTCTGGAAACCCTAAATAATTATAATTAGGACATGTAATATCTAAATAGCAAGCAAAAAATAATTTCAAAGAAAAATCAATTTTTTTCAATCCCCACCCCAAAGTCATGTTGTCTTGCATGCCACTGTGTTGTGATCCACTACTACCGTCATGGAGAATGAAGCCAGGCACAGAGGGTCAGGAATATGGTAGGAATTTTTAGTGCATGCTATAGTTCTGAGAAGGACTTTTAAAGAAGAGTTCATGAACCAAAGATTATAACAAACTTTCAGTACTTCTCATAACTGCACCATTTGGTAAAAAACCCATCTTCCACTTACCTGACCTCTATGGAGTAACTCTAGTCAGTAGCAGAAATTCCCAGTAACTGTGAAGTCAAAGCAGCACAGGAGTCATCTGACACAAGCATCCGAATAGCCAAACAACACTTGTTTCAAACACATCTACTAACTGTCCCTTTTTTTAGGGCATTCTGTAGATAGGCGTACAATTGTCCTACCTTTTCAGAAACCTCTTTCAGGCCCTTTTTAAAATAGAAAAACTGCAATGTGTTGCATGATCTCAATGGAAACATGTGGTGTCTGTTATAGCACCCGTACAAGCTTGTTTGCTCAGACTCTGAGATGCTGTGATTATGGAGTTAGACTAAGGAATCCTCTCTGCTCTTGCTGGAATCATCACAAACTGCACTGAAACCAAGTTTGTCAATTATGTGAGGCCTATAAGCTTGCTGATGTCCCAGTTAACTCAAAGCTTTTAGTGTGGTTACAAAATAAAAATAAAATGCCTCCCTATTCTCTGGTTCCAGTAGCATGCTGAATAAAACTAGATTAGAGGTGCCTGAGCCATCCTCAAGAGCTGAACACCTCTAGATAAGTTTGGGATCCAGATCTAGACCCAAAATTCACAATCTACTATTGCAATAGGCCAAACAGAAGACCCACAGCCAAACATTTTCAAATTCTGGGAATGTTCTGATCTGATCTCTGGCTCTCTCTCTAATTCAGACCAAAAGGTAGAGCTCATTAAAGAATGTATTCTAGGTGGATCTACTAGTAGACACAAATAAATACATCCTGTAGACTAATTTGCCTGCAGCAATGCCTATTAGTGCTGAACTAGAGATTCTTTTTCTTATGATCATTCAGTAGCTAAGAAGTCAGGTTTAGTCCCTGAGTTGCAGCCATCCAATTCTCAATGTCTCTAGCAAAGACACCTGGCATGAGAGATACACTTGTCACTTTGTGGGTGCCTGGCATTTAAAGTGAGCCAAGTTTCAATCTTAGAGGGGAAAACCCCACTTCCTGTGCCTCTTACCTTGATGAAAAGCAAGAAAGAGGAACTAATACAAGATAAATAACCAAAATGATACTTTTTGCATGGAGACTTGAAACCTCTACTGTTTACCCCAGCTGTTCAGAAAGACAAAACACCTGCAAAGGAAGTAAAGGCCTCAATTTTGACATGTCTATAGAAACCATCTCCCTGACTATCAGCTCTTAATTCTTCTCCTCCAAATAATTTTGAGCATCCTCTTTTGCCACCTTTCTCCTACTTGCTAGGATTGTTGCCCAATCTGCTCACCAAAGCCACTCTGGAGGAAGAGTTGATTAGAGGACCTTGACCCCTACCGTGGCACATAGCTGCAAGACAGACCAAAATACAATTATACTATAATTACTATATTTATACAATACTCTCAGCCTAAAGAGGCCCCTACCTCTAGGTTGTGACCAAACTGAGCTCTGCTCAGCCCCTGTGGGACAGGGAAGGAAATGAGCAAAGATAGCTGCATACCACTTAGATTCTGGAGGTAACTGGATGACGGGGGTAGTCCACAGAATATGCTAGTGCAGCCCCAGCACTAAGGCTGTTGAGCATCAAAGAATAAATAGCTGTGTGCAGTGTGCTGTAGCCATGTGCTCCCTTTCCTGAATTGCCCCAGGGAGGTCTGCCCCTTCTGTGTCATGGATATAACAGGGTATTTCACAGAAGGCAGATCTGCTAGTGTTGTGTGGCACATAGCTGATATGCAGGGAATAGAG
Source organism: Pelusios castaneus (assembly GCA_007922175.1). Taxonomy (NCBI): domain Eukaryota; kingdom Metazoa; phylum Chordata; order Testudines; family Pelomedusidae; genus Pelusios; species Pelusios castaneus. The sequence continues at coordinate 3,271,096 of ML685819.1, read as the reverse complement.
CAGAGACCAGAATTAAGGCCACTGAGTCATTCCGTTTTGTAAAAAGGACTCTTTCCAAGTGGCTTTGTGTGGGGTTCTTTGTACACTGAGGTCTCTAGGTGATGTAAAATACTCAGAAAAGAATCTTTATATATTAACTACCAATCCTGCAACGGTGGTCTGGGATCTGAAACTCAAGCTGTGCTCCTTCTAGCTTGTGTAGTATCATAACTAACCCTGAATTGACAGAGATGCTTTATCATACTCAGTTGTGCCTTAACTGTCTTGAAGGTTTTGCCATTAAAACTTAGCTAGCATGGCTGAGGTGTGAGCAGAAACCAGTCCAGTTCACTGTGCCAGAGTTGACCCCTCAGTGGTAAATGCAGTAACAGTAAACTTATGTCTGTCACACACGATACACAGAAGATGTCTGGAATAAAGAAGGTATCACTTCTGAACACAAATTCCAAAGGGGTAGCCGTGTTAGCCTATTGCAGAAAAACAACAGAGTCCTGTGGCACTTTTAAAGACTAACAGATTTATTTATCGCATGAGCTTTCGTGGGAGAAAAAAACATCTGACGAAGTGGGATTTGCTCCCACGAAAGCTCATGCGATAAATAAATCTGTTAGTCTTTAAAAGTGCCACAGGACTCTGTTGTTTTTCTGAACACAAGGGCACTTTTAAGTGTCTGTCTGCACAAGCGAGCCCAGAGGTTGCAGCACCCAGAACAGGTACAGGGAGCAGTGGCAGATGTTTCATGGAAATGCTACAGCTTAGTTTAGAAAAAGGGGAGGAAGGGGCCGGAGGGATCTCACTCCCCAAGCAGTGGTGGAGTGAACAGGTATGGGGCAGGGATGTCTGCTGCCAGCCAGGATATCCTCTTCCCCTCCCCACCCACCAATCAGCTCAGGGGCTGGATTCGCTGTCAGCGGCGCTTGCGTGCCAGCCCCCCACGGGCTCTTGCGCTGTCTCCACCGCTGACCCCGGGCCCCGCCGAGCAAAGGCCGCTGTGAAAGGGGCTTTGTTTATTTTTTGGTCCCTTCCCTTCCCCTGCCCAGGTTCCTCTTACGGGACAAAGCCCCGCCGCCGGGGCCCGGCCTGGCTGGAAACCGGGCTGCTGCTGGCCCGCGGGAGATGGGTCCTGAGGATGCCCCCGGGGGGCGGCCCCTCCGCTGCAGGGCGGGCTGCGGCCCTAGGGCTTCCTCCGGAGCGGTCACCGCCGCCTGCGGCGCGGGGTCTCTCCCTCGCCCGCCCCGCTCACCTTGACCCGCTTGCCCTGGATCTCCAGGCTCTTCATGGTGAAGTCCACGCCGATGGTGCTGCCCTGGCGCTCGGCGAAGGCCCCGGTTTTGAAGCGCTGCACCAGGCAGGTCTTGCCCACGCTGGCGTCCCCGATCAGCACCAGCTTGAAGAGGAAATCGTAGCGCTCCTCCGGGTCCGGCCCGGGGCCCGCCGCCCCCAGCGCAGGGGGCCCGGGCATAGCCTCGCCTCCTGCACCCTCCGCAGCGGGGAGCCGGGCTCTGCGCAGCGCCACGGCCCGCCCTCCCCGCCGGGCCGGGCCTGGCCTCGGCCCTCGCCTCGCCTCCGACCCGCCCCTGCGCCGCCCTCCCTGGCAGGGCCCGTCGGCTTAGCGCCTGAGCATGCTCGCCGCGAGCGCCCCCGCCCCAGCCCCAGCCCCGAGCGGCTCCGCAGCCTCAGCCGCCTGCTAGGGCCCCGGCCCAGCGCCCTCTCCTCCTTTCCCTTCCCTGCCCGGGGCCAGCCGCCTCTCCCCAGGCCTAGTTCGGGGCCAAACAAGCCCAAATCCTCCAGGGCATGCGGAGCAGATTAGGCCGGCCACTGGGGGAGCTGCCCAGACCAACCACATTTCTCTTATGGTAGCCCCGTGGGCCAGGACACACCGTGTCAGGCGCTGTACAAAGCCGAAGGAAGGAAGAGCTGCCCCCCAGGGGGTTACAGTGTAAGTCACCCACTTATTTCCCTGCCCAGCTTTGCTTGCCAAGTGGCTTTGGAAAGTCTGGGCCAAATTCTCCACTGGTATCCTGAAGATGATGCTGTGCCCATTTACAGCAGCACAGGATTAGGCCCCACATTTTTTTATGTTGAGTAATTTAGAGACTTAAGTAGGACAGTAGTGAATGGGGTAGGGAAGACGCACAAATGTAGGATACATATTTCTGTTTGCCTGAATATTGTTCCCAAACAATATTAGTAAATTATACCACTTAGAGACATCACTTAGAGAATTTTTCTTTTTACAGTATTTGCAGTGGAGTCATGATTCGAATCTTAGAGGTGTTCTGAAAAAGATACTTTCATTACACAACGTTAAATGTATTTAACTTTAAAGTGACTTATTGAGAAGGAAATAGCAGTTCTTGATTGATAATGGCTAAGACACACCAGTCAAAAAGTGGCCCCCTGCTGCATGAGACCAAAGGACAGCAGAGGAAGGCTGTTTCCATATGACAAAGAAGTGTGTCAGAAACTGTCCCCCCTGATTATCATCAGCTCAGGACCAGAAGATGCAATTTCTGAAAGAAGCCAGCAAAGGATGTAAAAAGCTATATCTTTTGGAAAATAGCTGAGGATAAGATATGGATGCTGCCCATCCATAAGAAACTATATCACTTCAGCTAGGAGCAGAGGAAAGCCAGATGCAGTTTCTGGCAACATCTCCTTTCGATCAGAATTTATATCCCCTCAATCAGGACTGAGCTGGATGCATTTTTTGATGAGGGTACAAAACCAGATATATAACCAGATGCAAAATCCAACTGACGTTCTTGTTTTGATACTGTCCCAGACTCTGCCTTTACCAACACTGCCCTCCTGCCATTCTTGAGCACCCAACTCAGCAGCTCCCTTGGTGTTTACATCACCCTTGACCATTTGCCTCCAACCCAGCACTTCTTTACTTTCTGAATTGTTGAAAGAAGAGGGTGGTAATAATAATCTGCCTTATTCCCTCTCATCATTTGGTGATGGCCTGTCCTCCATCTTTACTCTTCGGGGCTGCACAATCCCTTGAATATTATGGAGAGCAAAACTTTTCCAGGAAGGGCAAGTGCCCCTCTCAACTAGCACTGTAGGTTCAGGGAACCACTCCCTCTCCCCTGTAAGCATAGGCTCTTCCTTTGAGGGAGAATTCATATTCTGTATGGATAGACAGTATCCTACATTATGAAAAAAAATTCTCTCAGGGGATTCTAGGGGCCTACTGCTTGGCTATCCCTCCTAGTCTACAATTCTCACCCAACATCCCTAAATCCATTCCCCCACCCAGCATCCTTGCCTTTATCTTTCCCAGCAAATCATCTCTTCCTGCTGCCAAATCTCAGCTACACTCCATGCCTAACAACTTCGTGCCATCTAACTAGATTCAGGGCCTAGGATCAGTGGTTTTCAAACCATGGGTCGGGATCAAGTACTGGGTTGTAGACCCTCAGGTACTTGGTTGCGGCACTCCTTACTGCTACCACCGAAAGACTTGAATGGATTGCTGAAAGATGGAATTGTTGGGTCACAGACATAAATTATTTTTTTGAACTGGGTCCTGAGGAAAAAGTGAAAATTGCTGGCCTAAATGTTGGGCTCCTCAAACAGAAAGCTTTTTATTTTTTTTCCTCCCAAGCTTGGGGGATAGCTTTCCAAGTGATCTGGTTTTACTCCCACCTGCTTTTGGAATCAGATTATGAAACCTGATTCACATTAAGATATCCTGTCTGCATCAAGGTGCTCCCAGTGGACATAAGGAAAAAGAGTGGGTGGTAATGTTCATGATGCATTTGTTTGGGGGAATTTCCAATAGTCATACATGATGGCTCACTGCAATGAGTCAACTCCTTTCTCACTCTGTTTATAAACTGAGGTCAGAAAGAAGAGTAAACAATCTACTTTTCATCCCAGCCATTATGAGTAGTTGTTTATGTAGATAAAAAGCAAATTAAAGGATTTATAGGAAGTACACTTATTAATAGTTTTTAGTGAGACTTACATAAACTGTGGCCCAGTCCTGCAATGAGCTACATGTGTACGAAAGAATCTGCCCTGTAAATCGAGGCTACTCTGAATAGTAAATATCCAGACACTGTATTTACAGTAGTACATATAAGTAGACCAGTGCAGTTACAGTTTCATCTATCAACTTCACGTGCAACATGTTGGATTATCTTTCTGACCTTTATTTGCATGGCATGTGGGAGGAGGCATGATGGCTTGTTTCCAGGTTGACAATATAATATTCAGGGCTATATTTTTACATCTTGTGCACCATGTTGTGTTGCCCAGACACATCTTTTAAAATGGCAATACCATTTGAGGCTAATTAAAAGGTTTGCCAGGCAGTTATTTGAGAAAAATACATCTCTTTTGCAATCTGAAATTCTTTACTTTTGCTTTTTTCTGCATTTCAGTTAGATTATCTGTGAAACACAAAGCATTGTTTTAAAAGACACACTTTTTTCTTTGAGAAATGCATGGCAGAAGTAATTGAGATGTGTTAATAACACTGGACATTGTTATTGAAGAACTTTGACTATATGAGTCCTGAGTATCTTTTTTATTTGTGTCTAATGTACCAAATTTCAGCCTCCGTTACATCCATGAAAATCCCCTGAAAAGACAAGAGCTGTAAATACAGTTAGTTAATTAAGAAGGTCATAACATGAATATGTTTAGTGACATATTCAAGGAGGCACAGCATGAGGTTTGTTCTCATCTGGTTGTGACAGAGGAGAGCAATTTTAATTTATGACTGATACAGCAGAGGTGACTGACCAACCTAGGCTGCCTTGAACTGGTACTAAATCAACACATTTCTTGAGTTCCCTAGTAATTACCCATCTTAATGTGGCCCTGCCTTTTATGAGGGTTCCAGCAGCTGATTCCAGATTCTCAGCAGAATATAGGTTGCAGACACCTTGGCTATGTCTACACTTGTTAATTTAAGTCGACTTAGTGTGTCTACACTTAAAATTAAAGTCAACTGAAAGGGGAACTTAGAAAGTCGACCTAGAGCATCCACACTGGATGCCTAGGTCGACTTCTAGGGGCTTAGGGGGACCTAGGGGAGGTCCACAGGAGCAGGGGGACACCCCTTGCCCAATGCCAGGGGGCTCAGCCTTTGCCCCATTGTACAAAGGTACAATGGGGCAAAGGGGGTCAGGGTCCCTGGCAGGGCATAGGGGCAGGGTGGGCAGGGCTCTGCCCTGCTCTGTGGGGGGGCATGCCAGGCTCCCCCTGTGCCCCCCCCCCCGGCAGGGAGGACATTGCTGTAGCCCTGGGTTAGCCCTAAGTCGACTTAGGGCTACCCCACGTCTACACTGGCTTAAGTCGACTCTAGGGAGTCGACTTAAGCCTTAGGTCGAATCCAAAGGTGGTGTTATAAAGTCAACTTAATTTTAATTAAGTCGACTTAAGCAAACAGTAGTGTAGACGCAGCGTAAATTAAGTCGACTTAAGCAAGCTTAAGTCGACTTAATTTACAAGTGTAGACACAGCCCTTGTGCTGCTATGATACACCATCCCCTTCAAGGAAAACTTTCTGCTCATGGGGCCTGTGATTATGGGTTAAAAAAAAACCAGAGTAACCCTAAAATGTTGGCCAGCCAAGGAAGAACATTTGTTAATAAGGAAATAAAATATTGCCACAAGAATGGCCATATTGGCTCAGACCAATAGTCTATCTAGTCTAGTATCGTGTTTTCTGATAGTGGCTGATGCCAGGTGCTTCAGAGGGAATGAATAGAACAGGTAGTTCTCCAGTGACCCATCTCATTGGCCATTCCCAGCCTCTGGCAAACAGCAGTCCCTCTCATCCGGGCTAATAGCTATTGATGCTATTAATGTACAGTGTCCTGTTAACTCATTTCCATTTCATATTGTGCTGTTGAAGTGATCAATGTCTAAGTCTAAATTACATTAGAGAAATAGATTTCTTTGGAAAGAGTGGTACTTGGGCTGCCAGTCTTTAAAAAAATGTTGTAGCTTGATTGGAAAATTAGATGCATTATTACAGAATTAATTACTTGTTATACTTACAGATCAACACAAAAGTCCCCAGCCTGCATTAAACTGTCACTACTGCTGATCATCCACAAGCCCCTTGTTAAGTCTAACAAAAAACCCCTATGCAGCATAAAAAATAAATATTTATATAATAAAGGAATAACTTGAGTAATTCTGTTTAGGATCTTTCATTAGCTCCAGTTAGTCTTAACAATTGTAAATAGAAATATTTGAATGCTAAAAATTGCTTTATCAGAAGCTGCCTTTGATTAATCCCCAGTCTCCACCATTGTTAGTAGCTACAGCTTTTTCATGAAAACTGTAGGGAGAAAAAAATTGTCTTGATTCACTCTCAGTTTGTACCTTGCTACAGCTGAACAGGAATTCATCCTGGTAGGGATGTCAAGTGAAAGCAGCATTGAACCACTGCAGGGGCTACCAAGGAGGTGGGCTGAATCAGCACATTGTGAGTGCCTTGCGCACACCCTCCTCCCTAGCTAGCCGCTACTACATTGTGGGTAAAGTTAATTAATTGCAGGGCCCATGGTAGCTTGAACTACTAAGGCTTGGTGGAATTTGGCCTGTGAAGCTGCCTTTGTTTTAAAGATACTCTCATATTCAAAGTTGCAAGGTGGAGTAATTAAGTTTACTCCTGTGGTGAGGTGGTCATCCTACACAGGACTGGAAGGAGCTAAGCATGCCAGATAGACTTATTAAGTCCACAGGCTCACCTGGCAGAAGAGGGGTGTGTGGAATTGATTGCAAGCAGGTTCAGGTGTACAGGAATAAACAGGTCAGAAGCTGGCAACATCCACGAGCTACTAGTGGGAAAGAGCAGTTACTTCCTGGGAAGGAGAAGAGGGTTTAGAGTTGCTACTGCTAGGGAAGATGGCAGGAGACCAGGGAAGGAGTAGTGGAAGGGAGGCCTAGAGAATCAAGCTCAGAACTGCTGTATTGAGGGTCCGTGGACTGGAGCCTAGAGCAGGGGTCCCTTTCTAGCTAATGAAGAAAAGACTTTGATGTACCCCACATGGCAGAATGTGGAGTGACCTGGCTGGAAGACTGAGCTATGAAGATGATGTGGTTCCTTGAGTGAGAGAGGGGCTGCAGACCAGAGAGAAAAATGAAGTGATGGTGTGCAAGTGGTCAAATTGATGAGCTAATCCCCAGAGGAACTAGAAGGAAGCACCTTATTACTGGTGAGTGGAGCATTGTGTTGCTACACTTAAAGAAGACATAGGGGAATCATATGGGAAAACAGTGGCTCAACAGGAATTGTAGCCCTAGCCACTGCTATGCTATCAGAAGGAACAGCAGCAGGCCTTTATTTGTGGAAAAAATGTGAAGTAAATTCCATAATAAATGTATTTAATCTACTGCTATAAATAGAGTAACCAGTGCTAATATTTAATAACTTCTAGTGTTACAGATTAGTAGCCAAAGTGGTTAGTGAAAACGCTGGGATATAATTTTGTATTCCACAGTGGTTTATTGTATTTTTTCAAAGATAAACTTTAGGGGAAAATTTGGCCGTTTCTTGCTGATCTGCTGTAACATGGAGGCATGTTTCCTTCCTGCTGTTGAAACGTCTTAGGAAATTAGACCCAGCTTATGGTAAACTTAGTTAACCTTAGAGAAACTTGTTGAATGTATAGAGTTTGTGCTTTATGAGTGTGATTTTGTTAGTATTGTTAGTGCTAGCACTATTATTTAAGACAAGTCACTTTAGCCATTATTATAAACAGAAAGTAAATGCTAAAGTGGCATAAGTATAGATTTTTTTACACTCCCAGACCATATGTGTTGGCTTATCTGGAAGGGGCCTCAGGTTGTGCTGAGGTTCTGATTTCTGCCCTCCTTAAATAGGGAGATTTAGAATGTGCATGCATAGCCTTTGAATAGGTAACAACCTAGCCCTCAACACCATTATCTGTTTTCTTTTAGAGAAATGTATGTGTGCCTGATCTTAACTAGAAGAATTTTGTAATACACACTGTTTATAGAACAGACAATGCATATGTTTGTTTGAATTGCCAAAACGTTTCTTTTTTAACATTAGTGGTTATAGATCTCTGCTGATTGACATATTAATAAAAGGTGACACTGGTTGGGTTTGTTTTTTTTTCCCTCTTCTTAGATGAATGTTTTTTAAAAGCTCAGTGAGCCAGGTTAACTTTTTGTTAAAGGACAAAACAAAGAATAGAAAACAGAGTTTCAATTCTGAGTTTCCTTTGTTCCATGTTGTATGGACTTCCTAACACACAGATGCCCCAGAAGCTACAGCCTAATCCTGCAGAATACCTTAGGGTATTAACAGAGGACCAGGGTAGTTGAATGGGTGCTCTGGTGCCTCTGCACTGCTCTCCAGGGCTATGTCTAGACTTGTTAATTTAAGTCAATTTAGCTAAATTGAATTAAGGAAAATGTAGTGTAGATGCAGATTAAATTAAATCAATTTAAGCAAGCTTGAATTGACTTAATTTGTAAGTGTAGATGCACCACAGGAGCCTTACTACAGGCAGTTTACGTGTTCCACCCCTGACTTCCCATCTCCATATGACCATATTCCCGCTGAGAGAGAGAGAGTGTGTGTGCGTGTGCGTGTGCGTGTGCGTGTGCGCCCCATGTACAAGTGGAAAGCTTTATAAAGATCATGACAGCATTAATACATGCAGTAGGAAGTCCTGCGATTGTGGAAGGGGTTTGCCACAGGGGCTGTGTCTCAACTATTCAGATCTTCTCCATGCTCTGCCACAGTGCCACCTCACCCCCAGTGACAGCAAATAACTAGAAGGGGTTTCTGTGGACTTGGAGGGATGATATCACTTAGTGTTTGACAATTTTGGCTTATTTCAGCAGAAATTCTACTTTTGGCTTTCCTTTTGTTGGAGATTTCTGAAGCCATAACATGGCCACATGTGAGAGGTTAGGTTTTGCTGACTTCCAAAAACATTGGTCTAGCTAAAGTGTCTCTGAAATAACTTGTCTCTGACTGATGTCCCTCACTGAGCATAGTGCACAGCATTGATGCTGACTGCGAGTGCTGTTGGACACGAGTGAGCAAACTTAATATAGCTAAAACCAGATACTGGGAATATAAACTTTCTGAACTTGAAGCACTTGAATAGAGAAGCTTAAATGGCTGAGATCTAAAATATTCCTTTTATTCCACAGTTAGAAACAGCAGGGAATTGCAAAATTAGGAGGGGGTTGGAGCACACAGGAAGGGAGGAAAAGACCATGATTTGTGGATTTTGAATCTCTTCAGATTAAGCAAAGTTTTCGTGAGAAGCTTCTTGTATCACATCTCTGTTCTGTTGAGGAGCAGTCAATTGATGATTTGCTGTTACAGCCTGACCTGATCCTATGTCATACACTCCCCTGCATTTAATTTCCTCCCGTTCTGTAAATCTCCCATCTTCAAAGCATCTGATGAAGTGTGATTTTTTTTTTTCTCCCACGAAAGCTCATGTGATAAATAAATCTGTTAGTCTTTAAAAGTGCCACAGGATTCTATTTGTTTTTCTGTTATTATGCTTGTAAGTCTCCTCCAGGGCTGTCCTATGGGGAGTGGGGCCCAGGGCCAACTGGCCTAGCCAGAGCCCCGCCCCCCCATGCTGGAGGGGAGGCAGGCTGCTCCACCCCCCCAGGGAGCCAGCCCGGGCGGGGAGGCTGAGGCCTCTGGCAGGGAGCTGGTTCTGGCCCCAGAAGCGGGAGTTGGCCGCAGCTAGGACCCCAGGCTGCTGCGGCTGGTGTCTCAGCTGGGGACCCGAGGCCACCTCTGGGAGCCGGTTCTGGCCGAGGGCACCACTCTGGCAACATGAATGCTAGTTGCATTTTTTGTTCACTAAGTTATCCATTTTTTTTAATCTTCTAAAGCAAAAGCTATTTGCTGTTATTGGGTGTCTTAATTGTAGGTACTGGAGTGACTCTCACAAGAAATGCCACTCATATTTCTTTGTACAGTATTGAATCATCTTCTATGTGAATGAAATGCAAATTCTCCTCCACTTAGTTTTTAAAGACTAATAGGCTTCAGTCAGACAGCGTTTTTCCTTGGCACCTGTCTTCTTTATAAAAGCAAGCCAATCATTTGCATGGCCTTTATCTTGAAGACCATAGAAGTAGACTTGGCACATCAAGACAGGCATATTTAAACAGGACCAATTTCCAATAACTTTCTCTAGTGGAAACAGAATTGTTAAAGTCAAGATTGATGAGTCTCTCAATTTCTAATCAGCAAAAAGATGCTGATGAAACTAAAAGCTTGCATTCTTCTCAAAGTCAGGTTGTTTGGCAAATCACCCTAGGTCATTTACCAATTTTTGTTTACTTGGTGTGGTTCCTGGAGCTGTTTGCTCACTTATGTCCTCTTGCCACTAATCGCTGGAGATGTATCTTTAGGAATTTAATATAGCAACAGGTAATATTTGCTATGTTCCCAAAGCCAGTAGAACCTTGTCAGAGTAGTGTGTGTCTTGCTAGGGCTTGCATGCTGTAGATCATTAGCAAACATAATTATTGAAACCTCATTGTGCCTATGGGGTTCTGTCATATTGCATATGTTGGGTAAAGTGCAACAGACAGAACAAGGAACAACCCAGAAGCCTGTGTAATCCATTGCTCCCCAGCTGTCAGTTTGACCTTTTTATCCTTCTGAGAGATATAAACTGTGACATTATATTACTTTGAGTACTTAAAACCTGAGCTCTTGCAAGATCTTTGTGAATATTTAAGATTACTTGGTACTCTTCCTAGAAGTAGAAATTTAATTTGGTGTGTGGATGAAAACGTTACACTCCGCAGCAATGACCAGAAGGTGAGAATGTTCTGACTGACTGCTGGCCCATCATTTCAGTGATGGTGTTTGTAAAGTTCTTTGGGATCCTTCAGGATAAAAATGTTTGTATAAGTGGAAACTAATTTCAAGTGACCCTGAGGATCTGGTGTAATATACAGAACGTATGATCAACCTTTCATGAATGATTGCATTTTCAGCCCTTGGAATTTGATCCTCTAAAAAATTTAGTAAAGGCATTGCTGATTTCTCCCCTTACTCTCTAAAACCCTTGGACACTTCAGGTTAAAATTTAGCATATAGCCCTACAGTCAGGACACAACAGACATCAAAGAGATGCTATGTTTGAATTAGTGCTGTTTTTCCGTCTCTGGTTGCTTTTTGTGATTCAGGTTTCCATATAAACACAAGAATTGTCATACTGAATCACATCCATGGTCCATCTAATCCACTATCCTGTCACCAACAGTGGCCACTTACCAGATGCTTCAGAGAAAATTGCAAGACACCCAGCAGTAGAAACTTATGGAACTTCCTGCCTCCAAAGTTTCCTCCTAAACTCCATTAGTGAGAGGCTGGTTTATGCCCTGAAGCAAAAGTGTTTACATCCCTTCCAAAATTCATTTTCAAAAACACTTACAATTTCTAGCTCTGGCTCTGTCCTTTTTGCCCATGAATTCTGCCTAGCTGTTGACTTCAGTGATACATGGCAATGATTTCCACAGGGTGATTGAGTAGAGGAAAAATATATACATTTCTATTGCTTTGGAAGTTGCCATCTTTCAATTTAATTAAATGTCCCCTGGTTCTTGTGGTACAAGTTCCCAGTCTACTTTGTTTTTATCATGTCTTTGTCTCCTAAAGTAAAAAGTTCCAATCTTTTCAGCCTCTCAATATGAAAATTTTTCCATATTTCTAATCATTCTCATTGGCCTCCTCAAATTCTACTATCATCTTTTTGAGATGCAGTGACTAGAATGAAACACTATGTTCCTGGTAAGGGTATATCTTCTGATCTACAGGATAAAATCATATCATTTTCCTTTTTTTATGCATTCTAGCCTTTTATGTCCTTTTTGACCGATGTTGCGAACTGAGCAGAACACTTCATGATGCCCAGGTCTTTTTCATGAGCCGATGCAGTTAATTTGCAATCCAGTAAGGTACGTGTCATTCAAATTATCCCCTCTGGTGCATATTATTTGGCATTTGTCAATATTGAACTTTAGTCTTCCTCTCTTTATAGTGAAGGAAGTCTGTCTTATTAGCTGTTAGGAGGCATAATAAAATAAAGCTTAAAGTGCACAGATATCTTGGTGCTGGTAGGGCATTTGAGTATCTAGATCTTTTGGTCAGAAGATGCTATAAAAGTGTGTGGTGATGGGAATTCATTCTTGTCTGCACATCAGCAATACTCCATAGATACCTGTGATCCCTTTCCTCTTTGACAAATTGTCACCTGTGTTAGCCTTCTCTTTGTGAAGGGAGAAATAGAACAACCAACACATCTATTTCTTTATCCCTAGTCTACAACCTTCCACTCGCTACTTTGATGTACTATTTTTTTGCAGCTTGCATTGCTCTTTTAAAAATGATTGCATTTGTTTTTAAAGGCAGATTATCTCCCGTGTGTGTATTAATACACTTTTTCAGGGCCCTACTTCAAACCATGTAGCCTGCAGACTTTTTATTTGTTTTTATGCAGAGGATTTTGTATTCATTCTAGAATTGCAGTCACTACTCATGAGGCTAAAATGAAACACCCTCAAGTCAGTTTCTAAAAGGGAAGCATTCTTGTAAATGCTCGTATGGGAAAGAAAACTAATGAACATTTCAGATCAATGAAGATTTTGCAAACTAGAGGCTTTCCAAATTCGTCGTTGCACTTCATATGCTATTTTTCCTCCTAGAACTTGGTTCAGTATACCCTTGTACTATCTTTATGAAACTACATGAGAAAACAATCACTACCTCTAGAAAATAGAGCCCAAGTTGCAAAATTCAGCTTCAGATTTAAATGCCACTTCCCCTAAAGTCAGATAACTTCAGTTTGGCACATTTGTGTGTGTATAGCAGAGGATTGACACTTGTTTAAACACAAGCCAGAGTCCATGTCTGCTACAGAATAGACACCCATAAGGGTTGCCAACGGTCAGTAAAAAAAGTACAATTTTAACTGTCAATAAATTCGTAAATAAATTAAATGTCAGTAAAATTGAGTAGAAATAAAACATATTTTGACATTGTCATTGTTCAGAATCATTTCTTGTATCGTAGAACTACACTGTTCAGATTTTATTTCACATACCCAAAGAAACTGCATTTAACTACAGCTAAAACAATTACGTAATTCCAAATTCCTGGGTATAGAATATTGGAGTGAGTACACACTTGTGACATTATATTGTTTATGGTATTTTTAGTGGTGCTACTAAAAAGTTTGTCAGTGTACATTTAAAAAAAACTCAATTTCAGATCTTCATGTCAGTAAAAACTAAAATGCAAGATTGGCAACCCATAGAAATAGGGTCAAAAAGCATTTTCTTCTCCTTAGTATTAGTACTTTTACATTCTTTTTAAAAAAAATTATTACATACACACTTTTTTTAAGCTTAGTAATGCAAGAACTTGCTACAGACTTTTGCTATTAATCTCTACTGAGATTAAAGGGTATGATTTTGCCATTCTTCATTTAGATTCTACTAGAATAATGCTTGGCACTTACAAAATACTATCTTCAACATCAGTTTTTAAACTTGCCGAGGTTACAGCCAATATGTGGCAGGAAAGCTTGAAAACTATTTAAAAACCTGCAGTATATTGGGGCTAATAAGGAGGATGTTTCCTTCCACCTCACAATTCAAGATCTGATTTTACAATCCCCCTCAATTCAGTTTTTTAGAATTTCTTGTGAATTTGAATTCTTGTTTCCCTCCATGGTTCACCCTTCCCTCCCTTTAGATTTGTGGCTGCAACTCTACTGCACTATAGGTTAGTTGCTAAATTGAACAAAGCTTGGTTGAGAATACAGTAAATTTCAAAAAATGTAGTTCTGCTCTGAAAATGACAGTGGAAAAAATGGCACTATAAAGATTCCATGTTGGTGTGTCTGACAGTTCCGCATCCACTCTTAAAAATACACCTTGGAATCCAAAGGCCAAGCAGGATTCATCCTGTCCTCAAGCATTGTTGCCAGTAATAAAACTCTGGCAAAATTAGACCCAAGTTACCTCTAAATAGTCCCATTTCCTTTGGACTTGAACAAGTAACTGATTAAACGTGTCCACATGGTACATTAGTCCCACACTAATGGTGTGTAAATTTGAATACATGCCAGCATGCTATGTATGCATAGACTGGGGAGGACATGGCTGGCATGCCCTAAAATATCTCTGTGTTAATGTAACATTGCTAGAAATGGTCCTACATTAATAATATTAGAGGAATTTTTAGTGCACTCCAGCAATGTCCTCACAAGCCAGTGAATACATAACATTCTAGTGTGTGCTGAACTTTTAGACTGTCAACTGAAGCACAATGTGGAGAAGTCCTTAATAAACAGTTCTGCTGTTGCCCAAAAAGCAATGGGATCTCCGTTTTTGTCTTAATTATGCTGCCGAGGCAGCATAATTGTTTATCAGTAAAGTAGGTACATATGACCTTGCATACATAAAAGGAGAAAAATCTGTTAAGAAAATGCTGCTTTTATGTAAGTACATGGGATACAGTCACACTGCAATCTCCATGCCAGACAGCATATTCAACATTATTGTTCAATCCTTAAAGGAGGTAAATAATAAAGGAAAAAAGGTCAGGGTTACCTTATTGTGAGAGAACAGTATGAACTCTCTAATCATGGCACCAAAAATACTATCTCAGAATACATGAACATTTTGGAAAGGTTTTTTGGGTCTAAATCTGGACTGCAAATAAATACACTATAGTTGGACTGTCAAAGGCAGAACTAAGATATTTGCCCACAGTTTGGAATATGCTGAGAATAGACTTGAAATCTAGCACTACTGCTGTGATCTTTGGAAGAGGATGTTATATGTCAAGTATTAATAAGAGATGAAAGATTCTTTCTGATGGGAAACTGAATTTGCAGGTAAGTTAAGGAAGACTCTGCTTCAGATCTTTTACAATAAGACTGAAAGGTCAAAGTAACTTGAATTTTCTGCAAGTGTGCCGTGTACACCCCTGCTGTGTACCTTCACTTAAATACTTCCATGTTGTTACATCACATCAGCTTCTCTGGGGTTCCAGTCACCAGCAGGATGAAGATCTACTGGCACCAAGGCCCTGACTTTCAGTACTTAAATGGTGCTTGCTTATTTCTAGTTCATGCTACTGTGTGTACAAATCCCTTATTTGCAGAGCAACATAGCTGTAAGCAGGGGTGCTGGAATAATTTTTATTCTGGGGGGTACTGAGAGCTATTGAACCAAAATGTAAATCTTCATATGATGGAAAGCACTTCAAGCTGGGGGCTGCTGCAGCACCTTTCACAGCTGTTGTTCCAGCACCTGTAATTATAGGTCACCTAGATAAGCAGGGGGCATGGGCATTGGAAGATTGTGTGGCTTTTTGTTGGATGTAAAGCAAATGTACAGTTGTCTGGGAATACGTTCTGTAGAGCTGGCTACTAAAAATCAGGCCTCAGACAACCAGTGCAATTCCTTCCACTTGCTAATAATTATTTTGACTTTTCTGCTATATTAAATCATACATGCCTGTCTCTGAGTTCCACAGTGCTCCACTGCTGATTTCAACACTGCACTCGCTTTGCTCTCCTGTGCTCTCTTCTTCACGTAATCTGAGTTTGGCAATTTATCCCTAATGTTTGCTGGATCAGGAGCTTTGAGAATGTCATTGGGACTGTGTGTGTGCTTATAGTTAAGCACGTGCTTACATATTTTGCTGGATCGGAGCCTCGGAGCCATTGAATTATGATGTAACCATACAAATTCTTTATTTTTCCCCAGGATGACCTAATAAATACTAAGGGGATCCAATGATACTGTTACTTTTATGCTTCCAGAGTTTTTAAATGGAGTGTTGTTACAGACTACTAAATGTGATCTGATGCTTTAATGAAAAGTTACGTAAAACAATATTTGGATTCATATAAATCTATTTATATTACATGCAGGTCTATGAAACAGGAATTGCTTGCAATGTAAATTTAACAATTGTTTGAACTCCCTAGTCTTGGGTGCAACAACAAATTATCAAAATTTATTTCAACACTTTCCCCCAGGCTCCCTGCTGATCTCTGTCTGACCAGACAAAGTACAAAGCAGCTTTATTCAGTGTAATTTAAACTGTTAATCCATTTTAGTATCATAAGGTAGTTCTTCACAATTTTCCAAGGAGAATGGGAAATTTTCCCTACAGAGTTTGGCAACGTCCCCTGACCTTGGCTAAGGAAATAAAAGAAAATGGAATCTATACTTTCTGCCATGCTAACAAACATTTTTTCTTCAGTATCCCATGAAATATTAAATACCTGTCTTCACCTAATGACTGAATTTGGGCCATGTGTACTTTAGGGGCACTTTACAAGTATGGGACTATCAACAGACCAGCGAAGTGCTCCGTGTGTGGACACAATATATTCTAGCAAAGCTATGCTTTTACCCCAGCATTCCTACTACTCTGAAAGCAAAACAACTTACTTGGTAACAGTGCAGTTTTTCTGCTCTGACTGTCTCTAGTAGGGGCCTTCTGGTGGTGCAGCTGTGTTATGAGTGGATAGAACGGTGCTAGCAAAGTGTTTAGACACGGCCTTATTAAATGCTGTGGTGGTAGCAAGGAAAACAGCACAGCATAAGCATTTTTAAAAAAACTGTCAAGACACATGATCCGCTTCAGCAACAGATTTCTGGAAGTGCTCAGGATCTGTTAGCCTCTGAGGCTGGAGCATCAAAACAGATTCCCTACGTCAACAGAAGTGTGCCCTGACTTCAGACTACAAGGAGGCCTTTTAGGATAGGAGACTCATGAAACCTTAAACTCATTCTGCCTATAATATGTAGGCAACCTTACTGAGGCTATGGATTATGCCAATGCTGATCAAGATGGAACCGTAGTGGGATATGAAGTTTCCATGAGCCCCAGGTCCGTGGTTTTTATTTTTATTTTTTAAAATGTTATTGAAATTTTCCTCCTCACAAATAAGGGGAGATTAGAGGGTGGAGAAAAAGAAAAGACAAAACAAGTAAAAGAATTGGGGTGCGGGCGGGAGCAACGAAAGGTAAGAAGAGCAATGTCTTGATTTCTATCTGCTAGAAGCTACTCAAAGGCTTCTAAAAAGTTAGCCCGAATCTATTCAAACGTTGTCTGAAGTCCCTCTTCTCTGAATGCTCTTCAGTGTAATGCTTGCCATGGGCTGCGAACTTAATGTTTAGAATTCTGTAAGTTTTATTTTGAATGGAGTGGAGGCTGCACTGCTGTATCTGATCCATTTATTGAGGTCATTGGTACTTTGCTTTCTCCTCTCTCTGGAGGATGTCTTTTAAATGCATTTCTTTGAGTGCTCTCATGGCAGTCACTTGCATTGCTACAGTCCTTTCTTGGAAAGGGCAGTGGATATGAAGTTCTTAATTTTGTGGAAAAGTTAAATTCCTGCTTAGTTATAACTATTTGATATTGATCAATTACTCTTTCCATTAAGAGAAACTAAACGTGTAACATCTACAGTATTTTGGTTCACCGTTAGAATTCTAAGTGATGTTCGCTGATGTCACTTCAGTTTAGTTTAATAAATCATTTAAAATGTCTGTCTGGTTTTTCTTTTAGGTCATGATCTTCTTCTTCTTCAGTAAAGATTTAAAAAAATGGTAGTTTACGCTGCTTACAGTCAGCAAATTCAATGCCAGAACTTTAAGTAATGAGTGTTTGCTCTGATGTATTTATTCAGTGCATATGTTGGAGCCTGGCTTATGCCTGTGCTTTTCTAAACCAAGTTGCTGAGCCCTAATTAGCTCATGTCAGATTGCTGGCACTAGAACTTAATAAAATGCTTCAGTCAGTTGCAGAGTTCTGTTGGGTGCTTGTTTGTTGTGGGAGTCGGCATATTAGCGAAGTGCTTCTAGCACTTGGTGGCCTCATAATTCAGAATTTACAGGATCCATTGAAGCCTGTCCAAAGTTTAAGTGATAGGTTGGCTCTCTATATGGAACGTTAACTGCTGTAACACAGTGCAAGCAAGGTATGTGAAGAGGAGGGGGGAGTGCAAGAGATTCAAAGATCTGTGAGAAGTGACTGGTTTTAATACTGGAAAAGCTAATAGGAAAGCTAATTACGTAGCTGAAAATATTTTAATAACATTTTAAAATACCCTGTGGGCTGAAGTTGTTAGGGGATGTTTCAAGGTGTTGTGTACTGTGTTTGGATAGGGACGTAGCCATAGCAGATTGCAGGTAAAGAGAAGTCCTCATGAAGGAGGATTGGTGGGTGTGTGGGTTGGCTGGGGTATCATGCAGGTGAGAATATCTGATATCCCTCAGTAGGAGTGGATGTTAGGATGGAAATCAAGTCCCTTACAATTTCAGGAGACTGTATTTTAGGGCAGGATATTTTTTGTAGATGGGCAAGTTCTAGTCAGTAGAACATATGTCTGAAGCCAGAATGCTTTTCTGCTTTAGTGGCTGAAATATTTATGAAATCCAAGTATTGGATTTCTTTGACGAACTTCAAATTAGAAACTAAAGAAATGTGGGATAAAGCTTTGAGAATGTAGTAATGGAGCAGGAGTCAGAGTAATAACATAAGTACTGGGGCTAAAGTAGGGTTAAAGTTGAGATCTAAATTCATAACCAAAGCTGAAACCAGGGATTTCCTGTCCGAAACTGAATCAACACTGAATTTTAAAGATCAAGATCAATGTACATTCTTGATCAATAGTGTTGCTGGAAAAGCCCAGTATAGAAAATGCTCACGGTTTACTTGATCATTTATCAATGAAGCAGAAGCCTTGTCTTGCCAGCAGTTGTAGTCCTGTGCCACTAGACATGCAGCTTTGGCAGAGCTGGAAGGGAAGCATGCCAGCGTAAAGGAAAATAGTCTGTTAGAAGCAGATTAGCTGCCAACACAGGGGAAGGAGGGGAGAAGTGTGTGTGAGCATGCAGCCTTCTGCTGAGGGATGCTAAGGGCTTAAAGAAACCAGTGTGTGTCTTTTCCCTTATGTTCTATTCTTTAAAAATCTCCCAGAATGTTAGTTTATTTGGCGCCTAGCAGGTTATGCCAAAGAGTGCCTTGGAAAAATAACTTTGAAGAAATATTCATACCTGGGAGGGTATATCTGCAGTATATGACTGAGCAATGGAAAGAAAAACAAATGGAAAAACTCTCTGTGAATGAAGAGCAGGAAAAAGAATAGGACTGGTCTTGACAACTAATAATCATTGTTTTTGTGCTTAAACAATCTCAGAGGGAAGAGTGTCGCATCGCCACAACTAAAGGCAAGGGACCCAAGTGTGCTCAGGCTATGGGATTTGCTGCAAGATCTAATCTCTGCTCTATTACTGTACTCCATAATTAAGGCTGAGATTTTAAAAAATAGGTGCTAAAAATTAGGCTTCTAAGAAAATCAGGCCATTTATTTAAGTGCTGAGCAACCAGTAGCTCACAAGCTTAGGTATGTGTGTGTTACCATAGTGGCCAGCAGCCCTAATCATGGTGCAAGACTCTATTGTGTTTAGCTCTGTACAAACATAGAACAAAAATTGTCCCCTGATGTTCAGGTGAGACCTGCAACTTTCTTTTCTCAACTTCTGAAACTTTCCCAGCATCCCTTCTATGCAGAATGGGTGGGATTCCCAAGGAGCCGTAGATGGAGCTGATTGCTTCACTCAGAACTTCATTCAGGTTGACAAATAGGTACATGCGGCTCTCTTCTTTGCTACCCAGCTACTGGTAGGAACAGAGGAGGAACTGAGGCCCAAAAGGAAAATGGAGATTAAGAAAGGTAGTGGGGAAGAAGCAAACACCAAGGCAAGCTGGTAGGCAGGGTTTGATCATGTGAGGCGGGGGCGGGGGTGGGAATGTGATGATGAGGGTTGGAAATAAGAATGGCTCAGAAGAGAGCAGAGGGAAAATACTGAAAGTAAAGTAGATTTGTGGGAGAGAAGGCCTAGTGAGGATAGTCTCTAAGGGTACGTCTACTCTGGAGGCTCTGTTAAATTGACTTAACCAAGATCAGCTTAAAGTCGACCTTGTTAAGTTGACTTAGAGACTCCACAGCCCTGCGTCCACACTGGCAGATGCTAGGTCAATGAAGGAGTGGCCAGGAGCTCTGTGAGGGGGCCTGGAGGCCAATTAGGTCAACTTAAAGGCTATCCCCCGTCTACAGTGGCTTAAGTTGACTTAATAAGGTCGACTTAAACCTTAGGCTGACCTTAAGAGGTGGTGTTATTAAGTCGACTTAAGGAAGCACTTAAGTAGATCCAATAAGCGCCCAGAGTGGACACAGAGGTCTGTAGGTCAACTTAACCGACCTTAAGTCAACCTAAGGCTCCAGTGTGGACGTACCCTAAGAAAGAGGGACAGATTTTAGAGGAAAATACTACCCATGTTCAAAAGCTGAAGAGTCTTAAACATAAGTCTGGTAAACTGTTTCCTCCTGCTCTTCCCCAGTGCCCAAGAAGATCTGCCCATTAGAGTATACCAGGTTCCCATTCTTGTATTTAAATCCCACCTGCTTTTTCCATGACTCGAACAAACATTAAGATATCATCACTCCACACTATGGAGTTCTCAGCCTTCTTGACCTGTCTAGGGCCCTGCTACTACAATGCACCCATGCGGAGCCCGCTGAAATCCATGGTACTCAGCCTGGTTATAAAGACTTGTTTGTATGGCTCTGATTGTAGGATAAGGGCCTCAAGTTTGGGGCCCAGAACCTCAAAACTATTTAGGCTCCTAACTTCCACTAAAATCAATGGAAGTTAAGAGCCTACATACCTTTGAGGATCCTAAGGTAGGTGCTTTATCCTAGCATCATGTACAGCACCATGCACAGTGTCAGTGCTTTGATAAAGCTTCATGAAATCCTTGGCCTTAAGTGGCGGTAAGTGCCTGTTACGGTAGCTCTTTGTTGCAATAACTTCTTATTTGATGTGGTGTTTTTCCATTTCATTTGATCCTGGAAAATACCGTGAGCTGCTGTCAACAAAATACTTGAAATGGAATAGTAAATTATAATTGCATTAAGAATGTTGGATTGTATACAAGGAAATACAAACTTGCTGCTTCTCTCTCCTGGGATATACTGCCCTAGCAGAAGTTCACTGTCACTTCGTTTAATGCAAATTCAATACCCTTTTTTTTACTTCACTAGGTTTTTATTATTTAAAGGAAGTCAGTGGGAGTTTGCATGTACACAAATCAATGTCCTATGATGGCACTGTCCTATGGGTGGGAATAATTGTCTTAAAAGACCTGTTATGGTAATAAATGACCTGTCATAAAGGTATCTTTGTAATACATCTTTTAATTTCCTGATGAAGTGAACTGGGTCAGCATGAGTCTTTTTCTTAATCTACTAGTTTTCTTCTGTGGTTTGAAGCAGTAACTTATAAATAAGCTTTGTCTCTAGGCCCCATGGAGATAGGAAAGCATGCCCTGCACAAGGATCTTTGCTTTGTTTTTTTTTCAACTGGAAAGCTAACTGTTAGCACTTCCCTCCTGACCCTGTTTCTTGGCTAGAGTAATGAGATGCTAGATACAGCATAGTTCTTCACATAGTCACAGTTGGAGAGAAAATATACAGAACTATTAGGTAAGGGTTCAAAGCAGAGATGGACTATACTTAAGCATCCCTGATAATTCTTGTAGTATGAAATTTGAAAGATGATCTTACAAAGGAACAGACATAGCAAGGAAAATAACTTCAGTGTGTGCCACCCACTGCCCAGAAGAATAGTAAATTTATGTTCCTGTCAACACACAGCTGCTTACATGGTGTAAAATCTGACCCATTTTATGAGACAAAACTGGTATTTAAAATAATATGAAGAACTAGCAGTAACTGGCTGCCTGCTTGGAAAATATTTCTGTCATATCCCACCAATGACATCTTTGGAGGAGAAAGGAAAAGAGCTTCAAGGAATTTCTCCCATTTTAGAAGATCTCAATGGCCACTAGATGACAATGTTGATCCAGTTTCAGAGCAGCCTTTTGTGTTGACAGAGCTTTCACTAAAGTCAAAGGAAACACTTCAAGGTCTCTAAGGTTTAATTATCCATGACTTATCTTCTGGGAATTCCAGCTACCCTTTTCTTCAAGTTCTTCTTGCTGCCATTTTTGGTCTTAATCTTTCCAATAAATCATCATTTTTGAGGTTTGCAATTGTGTGTTGACTGCCTGTGAGAGATGCGTTACTGAGAACATTTTGCAAATGTTAGGGGAATTGAATATCAGCAGCTATAATAGCTATCCTTTTGTAAGAGGGCCATGGGTCTGGTGTGGGGGTTATAGCTCCTATGAAATGCTGCTTACAGTCACTGCCACAGGATAAGTAAGAGGTATATATCACTTCATGAGAGACTCTTTGGCCAACATTCTTAGAAGTAAAACCACCATTGCCAGAAAGGCAAGATATTAGAATTTGAAAATGCTGTTCTGGTCCCTAAAGGGGAGTTATAGCTTAGTTACCTCATGCTGCCCACATTTTCCCCCACCAGAATACATCTCGCTGGGTTCCCAAAACCACACAGACATTGAATACATCAGGAGGCCTTCATTAAGCTGCCAACAGCTGAAGCACTGTTTCTTTCTTAGTTCCAGCAAAAAGTGAGGAAACCCCATAGTTCCCAACCCAGTCCATGGGGTCGGAAGATAAGTGTAACTGTTCTATGCCAGCTTGTTAACGTCAGTCAGGTGTCATCCTACTGTTGCTACCTTAGGCCCCTTCCAGCAGCCAGGTATATCTTAGCACATCTCTCAGGTCTGACAGGCCTAACTCCAGGCTGCTGGCTTGTCGTCATTCTCTCTGCAGCAAATCGGTACCACCCAGACTGCTTTCTCCAGCTTGCTGCCCTTGGTCTAATGCAGCTTCCTGCTCCCTTCTGAGTCTGGTTGACTCTGATCTCACTCTGTGCTTTGCTTTCCTGTACAATTGGAGAGGAGAGGTGGTACAACAAGAGAGAGACCCTGACCATGGTTCATCATCATGGGAGATGTATTCTGGTGGGGGAAAATGTGGGGAGCATGAGGTAACTAAGCTATAACTCCCCTTTAGGGACCAGACCAGCATTTTCAAATCCTAATATTTTGCTTTTTGGCCTAACTTTTTTGGGTTTGGGGCATTTGCTGTTTTGACTGAAAATTTCAGTAGAAAATGAACCTTTGGGGGGGGGGGGGTGAATGGTTTTGTTTAATCAAAAACCTGACTTTCTGCTAAAAAACAAAACAAAAAAACATTTCAAAGAGAAATTTTTGACCAGCTCTAGCCAGCGGGTTTATTACCCTATTGGCTATTATAAACACAGTTTCAATATGGCAAGAACTTTTTTATTGATCAGCCATTTTACTAGCCTGAATTACAGATTATTATGTAAATAATAGTCAGTAAATCACCTTTCAAATAATCTCTGTGATGACACTGCTTCCTTTGAAAACTCAGTAAAAGAAAAAATTCTGGGTTCAATTTTCAAATATTAGTGCCACAATTGAGTGTTCAGATGCCCATTTGAGATACCTAACTTCTAATTTGATCATGTAATTGAGGAATTAGTAGCCAAATTTAAGAATGCCATTGTAGGGATTACATTAATAAATACTGGGAATTTATATAATGCTGTAATAACTTTTATTGTTGTTGAATGCTTTGGAAGTGCGAAGCCCTTCAATATTGTCAGTAAGGGAATATCTTCGCTGCTGGTTCTGTGGTGATCAATTCAGAAGATCAATTGAACAGGTACCGGAGACCCACTTAATCAATTCCAGATGGGCTCTCTGGTCATTGCCAGTGATTCACCTTCTTTAAAGGAGTAAGGCTTTGTCAATAGGAGGGCATCTTCTATCAACACAAGAATGTGAAAAAGCTGTGGTATGTCAAATATGTGGATGGGAGATATACAAGATACATTATGTAGCTTGTGTATCTGCTGTTGACTGCCAGTGACAGTATAAAGCAGCCCTAATAGAGAAAATAAATGTTTTCTTCTCATGTGTTCCAATTAATTTTAGATTACATTCAATAGTGGATGTGTTACAACAAATTACTGTAGTTCCATAAAAAGCCTCATCTGCTATTTATATTGAACAACCTGTTCCCGGATGTATCCTTTCAGAACACTTTCCCCAATGGCAAAAGCGCCAAAGCAGGAGAAATAATGGCACATTAGAACACATGTGGCTATTGACCTTGGCAAAATGGATTTG
Organism: Pelusios castaneus; assembly: GCA_007922175.1. Lineage (NCBI taxonomy): Eukaryota > Metazoa > Chordata > Testudines > Pelomedusidae > Pelusios > Pelusios castaneus. Next base: position 3,246,921 of record ML685819.1, on the reverse strand, counting down.
AGACACCAGTGGGGAGTTTTATTCAGGCTTCTATTAGCTGAATGCAGGGTAGAATGAACCTTTCGTTGCCTAAAGGTCAGGGGCTTGATCCTAGGCCCATTTAAACTCAATAGCAAAACTTCCATTGAACTTAATGGTGCAGGATCCAGCCCTGTGTTTCATAGTACTTCCAAGTACAACAGTGCCACAAATGTGCTTTTGCTGTCAGCCAGCATCACAAAAACTCCGTTCTGCATAGTGCCTTAGGGTGAAAATCTGTTGTTAATCATGGCCATCCTGTGCAGCTAACAGCTGAGCTTTTACCACACACTGAAAACCGCAAACATGCTGTGAATTTGCATGTTGCTAAAATACATTAAAGGGTTCTGTCCAGCAGAAAAGCTTCATTTGTGACAAATGTGGGGCATATTGTTTCGATTAACAGTGTTTTTCTCCCTTCATGTGGGGCTGGATGCTTATAGCTCTTAGTAGTAACAAATGCTGTACTTGAAAGATAACCTCTGGTATGATGAAAAGTGTCTGATTGTAGAATGGTGTGTATTGGGTTCATACAGTGGGCAAAATGTGACTTCCCAATGTGATCTTCTGAATGCAGCTGACTTCAAAAGGTGGATCCCAAGTGGCGGGATTCAGAGCCAGAGCATTAGTGATGCAAAGCAAAATTTCAAATTTGAATAACTGCATAATCATGTCACAGTTGGACTCCATTAATATACTGAGGCTTATATTTGTCAAAGGAATCTCAGCCTAATCAGAGAATGGGCTGAGAGGCATGAGAGCTGATAATTTTTAGAAAATGAGCTTTTCTCTGATTGTTTGACATTATATAGCTCCTGAGCTGGCTGTAACACATTCATCAGAAATAATGGCTTTCCATCAATGGCATATAGGCCTTGAACATGAAGGGGAATCAAATTCTCTGGTTGTACCTGTGTGGCTAGAGTGAAGGTTGTACACAATGACAATATTAATGACACCATAAACATCTAGGACTAGAGTCATCCTGATGTAATTTCACTTACTTAAATGCCTTGCCGCAGGACTTCATCCACAAATGCACTCCGTCTCGTATTCAGAGCAATAGTGGTAACTTGTTATTTATACGTTAAAACAGTCGAGCTTTCAAAAGTACACAGGTAGGCAGACCTGGAGACTGTAACTCTCTGTCCACAGACAGAGGGTTCACATCCCAGTCTTGAATGGGATGGATCTGCCTTCGCATGAAAGGCAATCTCAATGCCTGTTCAGTTTTTGGCCTCTTTGCTGAAATTGGCAATGTCACAATTGAGATGTCATGGGCGGGGTTAGTAATTTTTGTGGTCTGTCTGTCCACTAGAACAATAGTTCTCAACCTTTTGTGGGTCATGACACGGTGGTATGCATGACCCTACAGGACACACCAGTTCCTCCTCCCCCCACCTCCCCAAACCCTCAAGTGAGCTATGTTGCATGGGTTGGGTGGAAAGCATGCTGGATGTTGTGCAAATGTGCATGCATACTGAAGTGCAGAGCAAGCACATCCCTAAAATCACTGGCAAGCAAAGCTGCCATGTCCCAGCTGAACCAAGCAGCACAGCCAAACAGCCCAAGGGTAGGACAGAGTCAGAAGATCCTCTAGGGCTAGGCCAATGTTTCTCGATCTTTTGTGGGTTACGACATGTCGCAACCCTACAGGACGCACTGCTGTGCCGCAACACAGTAATGTGTCCCGACACAGTGGCTGAGAACCGCTGCACTAGGAGCTGGAACAGGGCTACCAATTATTTCACATATTTTTGGTTTATCTGCTGTTACAGGCATTTGGTCCCTTGTGAATCTGGTTATACTGAAATTCATGATCTTGTACGGTATTTCTGAAATTAGCTGTGCAACAGGAAAGACTATTTGAAGAAGAAAGGATGTGTCAGTGGATAATTCTAGCAGTCTGCAGTTAAATCAACTCTAAGAAGATGTAAGAAAAGAAATGAAGGTTGGAGAACCAACAAAAAAGGATTAAAATTGCTCTCTTCAAAAATTCAAAGAGTTATCTGAACCTGCAGTAATGTAATTAGTAAAGGGCTCTTTACAAGGTAATACAATCACCAACTTTTTATGCTGGAACTCATTAGTTTCCATTGAGCTGCTTGTTTTTGCCAGATTGTGGCACAAGTGAGGCTCTAAGACATGGCAGCAATACAGAGTGCTTTATAGTTTTTGCTGTAAGAAAATAAATTCTATCAGTTTGATGGCAAGATTTAGCCCCACTCTTCCTGGAGTGGGTGCAGAGGGAGGGGCACTGTAAGCAAATAAATTCCCAAGGATCTCCTTTTCACATCCTTCTTGAAGGGGCCTTTGTGAAACTACGCAAGCATCACCCAAGAAAAAGGAGGATGGAAAAATTGTTTAAACTGGTGGTGAGCTTATTGGTGCCAAGTGCTGGTGTTTTCAGAATTCACTAGAAGCCTTCCTAAGGTGTTTGGCTGCTTTCTTTCTTAGCACGACTCAGGTTTTGTAAGGGTCTGAGTGGTGTTCACTAATCTTCAACAACCAGTAGTGAATAGGTCAGTTTTGCAGATAATAGGTTGGGCTAAAACTCCCATGAAGGCAATATTACATGCTGTTCTTTCGTTTTCCAGCATGGCCCTATCTGTTCACCCACCACCCTCAAACTGAGCCAAGTAAACCGCTAACAGCCTTTGAAAGTGGCTGTGTATCCATAATGTGCAGGATTTGTTCCCCTCCTTGCACTATGTGGAAGTTCAGCTGTGCATGCTTTTATGCAACTATTTGGTCATAGGATACAGATGATACAGATTCTTAGAAAACTGCCTGAGACTCTTAGGCTGCGTCTACACTGGTAAATTAAGTTGACTTAAGCTTGTCTTAAGTCGACTTAATGTGCCCTGCGTCTACATTACACTTTGCTTAAGTCGACTTAAGCAGCTTGCTTAAGTCGACTTAAGCAAAATAAAGTCGACTTAATGAAAATTAAGTCAACTTTATTAAACCACCTTTCTACTCGACCTAAGGCTTAATTCGACTTTCTAAAGTCGAATTAAGCCAGTGTAGCCCTGGGGTAGCCCTAAATCGACTTAGGGCTATCCCAGGACTACACCAATGCCCTCCCTGGCGGGGGGGGGGGCACAGGGGGAGCTTGGCATGCCCCCCAAAGGGCAGGGCATGTGGGCACAGTGTGACACTGTCTGGATTTAGGGAAATTCCAAAGGGGTAGCCGTGTTAGTCTATTGTAGAAAGACAACAGAGTCCTGTGGCACTTTTAAAGACTCAGGCTATGTACACACGATCAGATTAAAGCGCAACAAGGCAATCGCGCTACAAAACTCACGTGACCTTTATTGCGGGACAACGCGTACACACGTTGCTCCCTGCAACGCAACAAAATTACACGCATTATCGCGGTTGAGCGCAATGACTTCTGGGCACCTATCCCATCGTTCCATTTTCCCCTAAGTTGGCGCTATGAATCATGGGATGAAGGAAAGGAACGCAAAGCGCCATGGGTAAAGTGTCAGTTTCCCATGGTGCTTTGTGTTCCCCTAGCGTCTTCCTCGTTGCCAATAGCAACTCGCGCCTATTTTCAACATTGCAGTGACGCAACGCACCACTTGCAATCAATCGCTACAGCGACAGCATGGATCCTGCTATGATCTCCATTGTCGCCTTCAACATTCTGAATACATCTCGGCTTGTTGCTCAGTACGCAATGAGCTCCGAGTCAGATGAGGACACCGAGGAGCAGGGGCTGATCGATGCCATGCAGAGCAACAGCACCGCGTTGCTCAGCTCCTTCACCGATCATCTGCACACGGTGCAACGCCGTTTCTGGTCGCGAGAGACGAGCACCGAGTGGTGGGATCGCATTGTTATGCAGCTGTGGGATGACGAGCAGTGGGTACAGAACTTTCGAATGCGGAAAGCAACCTTTCTGGAACTGTGTTCAGAGTTGGCCCCTGCCCTGCGACGGAAAGACACCAACATGAGGTCAGCCCTAACCGTGGAGAAGCGTGTTGCGATTGCTGTATGGAAGATGGCGACTCCCGACTGCTATCGGTCCGTTGCAAACCAGTTTGGAGTCGGGAGGACCACCGTCGGATTAGCCCTCTCACAAGTGTGCCAAGCCATCAATCGCATCCTGCTGCGGAGGACAGTGACATTGGGCAATGTTCGAGAGATTGTGGACGGCTTTGCTGCCATGGGATTCCCTAACTGCGGGGGAGCCATAGACGGCACACACATCCCTATTTTGGCTCCAGACCATCTCGCGACGGAGTACATAAACAGGAAGGGCTACTTCTCCATGGTGCTGCAAGCACTCGTGGATCACAAGGGGCGTTTTACGGACATCAATGCTGGGTGGTCGGGAAAGGTGCATGATGCCCGCATTTTCAGGAACACTGGTCTGTACCGGAAGCTGCAAGGGGGCACCTTTTTCCCTGATCAAAAAATAACAGTGGGGGAGGTGGAGATGCCCATAGTCATCCTCGGAGACCCAGCATACCCACTGATGCCATGGCTCATGAAACCCTACACTGGGAACCTTGATCGCAGCAAGGAGCGGTTCAATTACCGATTGAGCCGCTGCAGAATGACTGTGGAGTGTGCCTTCGGCCGTTTAAAAGGGCGCTGGCGCTGTTTGTATGGGAGGCTGGACTTGGCGGAGGACCAGATCCCTGCCGTGATTGCGTCATGTTGTGTCCTCCATAACATTTGTGAAAGTAGGGGAGAAAAGTTTTCCCCTACGTGGGCTACGGAGGCACAGCGCCTCGAGGAAGCATTCGAGCAGCCAGCCACTAGGAGTATTAGGGTGGCACAAGGAGAAGCTGCTCGCATAAGGGAGGCACTCAGGGAGCATTTCAATGATGCCCTTCCCTAGTTAAGTTCCATGACGCATGAGGTGCACCTTAGGATCATTTCAGTAATGTGTATAAATAAATGCATTCTTCAAAGTATTTGTTACTGTTTTTATTGAAACCTGAAAGATGGGGGTGGGGTTACAGGTTGGTGTAGCTCCGGGTCTCGTAAAAGTAGCTTGGGGGGGGGGGGGGCTGGATGTTGTCCTGTACCGGGGTGGAGGGTGGCCTTCAAAGAAATGCTTTGAGGGACTGCGGTGTGTGGGAGGCATACACGGCTGAACTGTCTGGAGTGGAGCCCGGACATTTATCGCCTGGGACTGCAAAGCTATCATGTTCTTTAGCAGTTCTGTTTGCTCCTTCATGACGCTTATCAGTTCGTCCCTGTGTTTCTGCCTCCTCTGCTGGGATTCCTCTCTCCAGGCTCTATTCTCCCTTGCGGATTCTTGTGTTGCTTTCAGCAGGTCGTTAAACATATCCTCCCTGTTTCTTCGAGAACGCCGCCTAATGTTTCTCATTCGGTCAGCTGGGGTAGACACCGGCCTTGTGAAGCTCAATTCTAATACAAAAATAACAATATAGACATTGTTAACACATAGCATAGATAGCCAATGTAACCTTCCAGTAGCACATTCCACTGGAAGGTACAGGGCGGTCAACACACTATGCTGCGCTGAAGCAGACAAGGTACATTCTAATAGACGGCTTACCGGGGGCTAAGAATCGGAAGAGGGCACACAGATGGAACCCAATATCCCTCTCCTCAGAGTGCCCCTTCCATCTAGAATACATCTCCTACATGCCGCCGGTAGCAGGCCGGGACCGTATGCTGCTGCACTGTGTGCTGCCATGGTTCCCAGGGCTGTGCTTTGCAGCTGGAGAGGCAGAGTGTCTGTCTTTGGGAGCGCAGACACAAACGCTCTCCCATCTAACCTGAGTATTAGGCTCTGGAGGTACATCGAGGAAACCTTTTCTGACCTAAATGCAGATGATTATTTTACAATCACTGCTTGTATTGATGCCCTGCTAATGAATGCAGAGTAAATAGCGTGCACAGCGGGGACCCGCAAGCACCCCCACCCCAGACAATGATATTTTATCAGGAGCAGAGCTGAATGAAGGAGAAACTTACCTGAACCCCCCCTCTGCCGCCTCAGAGAACAAGCTGCAGTTCAAGCCTTGGGTGGACGTCTCAGCGGGGCTGCTGAAGAGCTCCTGGCTACACGCGGTTGCGCTTTCCTCCGTGTCATCCTCCATCTCCTCCTCCTCCTCCTCCTCCTCCTCAACAACGTCCTCATCCTGCTCGGCTCTGGCAATCACCGGACGAGGAGGGGCTGAAGTGTCCACGGGACTTTTGGCAGTGGTTGTGGGGTCCCCGCTGAGGATGGCTTCTATTTCCTTATAGTACCTGCATGTTGCAGGCGCTGATCCAGAACGGCGGTTTCCCTCCTTCGCTCGGTGATAGGTAATTCTGAGCTCCTTCACCTTTGATCTGCACTGCACTGTGTCTCTATCATGCCCTCTCTCTGACATGGCCCGAGAAATTATGCCAAATGTGTCATAATTCCTCCTGCTGCCGCGTAGCTGCGCCTGCACGGCGGACTCTCCCCAGATGCTGATCAGGTCCAGCACCTCTGCCATGCTCCAAAGGGGTGCGCGTCTTCCACGGCGGGCCGCCATTGCTACTGATGATCGGAGCACAAACACACTCCACGAGGAAGAGAGCAGGAAGTGAAACAGACTTGAAATTTGAAAATCCCGGGAATAAGTTCGGGGCAGGGCAGGGACAGTTTCGTCACAGCCACAGAGCGGGTGGGGGGAAGACCAGAGAGGACGACTTGGGAATGCTGGGACAGTTCCGGACTCCAGTCAATGCGCGGTAAGCGTACACACGAGCTCAAACGCGCAATATATGATCCGCAACAGCTGTTACCACTCTCGTCGGAGTGGTTGTTGGATTGCGCGACAACAAGGCACTTAACGCGCAAGAGCCCTGTTGCACGTGTGTACGCCGTTGTTGCTATCGCGCGGTAATGAGCTTTAATGCGCGATAATCTGATCGTGTGTACAAGGCCTAACAGATTTATTTATCGCATGAGCTTTCGTGGGAGAAAATCCCACTTTGTCAGACGCTTTGAAGATAGGCATAAAGAATACAACCATTGTATCCTTAATGGCTCATCAGGATACTCCCTGAGACCATTTTACCTGGAAAATTCCTAAACATTAAGGAGACAATGGTTGTTCACACCCTCCCGTCTAATGATACAAGTTAAAGTATGGATATTACATCAAATTCTTAACTTCTAATCCAAATAGAATTCCTAGACATAAACTATATAATCATTCCCAGCAAATTACTACCTTTCTATTGATACCAAACATGACATAGTTCCTATGGATTATAGCATTTATGAGCTATCCATTGACAATATCATAAATGCTTCCCTAAATCCAGACAGTGTCACACACAGGACTCTGCCCTGCCAGGGTCCCTGTCCCCCTTTGCCCCATTGTACACAGGGGGTACTCCCCCCCCGCCACCGTGGACCTGCCCAAGGTCCCCCTAGCCCCACAAAGTCGACCTCGAGCATCCAGTGTGGATGCTCTAGGTCGACTTTGTAAGTTCCCCTTTAAGTCGACTTTAATTTTAGGTGTAGACGCACTAAGTCGACTTAGTTAAGTCGACTTAGTTAAGTCGACTTGAAAGTGCAAGTGTAGACATAGCCTTAGTGTGTGTGTGGGGGGGGGGGGAGAGAGAGCTGTCTTGCATTTTAAATTTAGGGTTTTATTTTGGTTCATTATGAAAGATAGGCAGGTGTCTAGTCCCAGCTCCCACTGGTCTGCACTAGTAGTTATATAAATAACATCAGAAGTGTGTTTAGCATTAGACAGATCATATATAAAAGCAAGGACCCTGTCCCAAAAAGCAGACAGCAAGGCAGAGAAAATGTAGCTGAAGAATGTGAGATGAGGGGATAGGTGGAGACGTGATGCAACATGAAAACAAAGTGATCAAGCAGATGTTTGGCGCATGGTTTTTCAGTTAGCTCCAATTAAAATTTTAAATAATTTTTCCCTCTTCCACTTGCACACTCCCTGCCTACTAATGTATATTATGGTCTTATATTTTTATCAAATATCTTGTGACAAAAATATATGGTCTAATCCAGGGATGTCAAATTAATAAACTATGGTGGGCCAGATTTGAATTGAATGTCCTTTGTGAGCCATACATACTATAAATTGAAATACTAGGCACAACCATAACACCCTAGCATACACAGTGCTCTGTGGGGCCACACGGTATTGTCTCGATTACTTAGCTGTAAAACCCTACTACAGTGTGATGGTATTTTACTTTGCAAGGCTACACTGATATTTTGAAGACTTGTTTTTCTTTGTACTATGGGAGAATTGAGTAATCCCAAAATGGTGCAGCGGAAGAGATGTGCCTTTTACTAGGCACCAGAGAAGAGGAGCATATATGTTTCAGTCTCAACAAATCTAATATAACAATTGGCTTCTGTTTTTCCCAAGCTATTTGCCAATGTATTTTGGGGACAGATCTACTGGAAAGACTTTTATATTGGCTTATTTCAAAACTGTTTACCTGCCCTACCTTTTCAACATAATCACACATTTTCTAGAAGCATACACAAAATCAGGTTATGCTCTCAAGTGAATGTAGTAAGCTCTGGAATAAATCTGTCAAGCATATTTGTTCATTGTCCTTTCCCAACTGGTTGCACATCCAATTATTAAAAAAACCTTTTTTGCTGCATTGCTTTACATCTTTCAGTACCCTTCCTATTGTTACCTACATCTAGTGTGTATCTTGCCTCACCATGCCTGCTTCATGGATGAAAATACACAGTATGCTTTCTTAGTCACGTGTAGTATGTCTGTGTAAAATTTGTGTGAGATAGGGCAACAATAGGTAGGGAAGGGTGTGTGTGTGTGTGTGTGTGGGGGGGGGGGGGGGCTACTTTAGAATGCCCTGGCCAATTCATTGTTCTAGCCAAATGGCATGGTTATTGTGGTCAGATGGATCACAGCAAAATGGATGCTCACTGTCACTAAATGTATGGATGATTCCTGAAGTTATTGAAATGTGTCAAGGAAGGGCAGGGGAAGGCTTTTGACACAAATATGATTTTCTGAACAATTCTGAACAATTTATAAAGCTGATTGTCTGGGTACTGATGATGAAATATGATCTGCTGTTTTTATAGTGTATATAAACACTAAATATTAAGGATCTGGTTTTTTTAATAAACTCATGGCCCAATGATGTTATTCATTTTTGTGTGTGCTCTTATTTGATACCTACTCTGTGAAGATAATTCCAATGAGTATGCTTGAAAAGTGGGCATTTGTGCAGACAATTATTATGAGATGATGGCAGAAACGCATGTAGAAGAATACTTCTGGAGTTCAGGTCTGACCTCTGACAATTAAGCATTAAAACTTGTAATGGGTGCTTGTAAGAAGTCAACATCTTATAGCAGTTACATTGCAATGGTATCTGAGCTACTGAAATATTTTCTTTTCTAAGGGACATTGAGACATTTGCAGAGAACTCTTAACAAAGGTTGACTTTCTAATAGTGAGGACTATACTTTGCTTAATCATATTTTGTTCTCTTCTTAGTTTTCAATTAAAAAAAGGAGAAAGATTATGGAAACGTTTCAAATGTAATTGATTTGGGGAAACCAAATTTAAAACAATACATTAAGGGAGTAGTTTGCAGAGGGGAGAGGTAGGCCTGCGAGGCCATAAATGGGATATGTTTTTCTATGAGGTAATCTCTCATATGGTGTGATCCATGCTCTAAAAAAGTTTGGCAACTCCTGCCTAACGTATTGCATACTGTGATTTTTCGATATTTTTATCTCCTAGAGATTGTATAAACTAATATAAAAATCTAATCATTTTTTCCCTGTAGGTGAGGAAAACATGCTTTAATTTGTTCATCAACCATTGTCATCAAAACACTGGTTTTTGCAACTTACACCATAAAACTGGCTACTATCTTGTATATATCCAAATTTGATTCAGACTGTAGGTTTTATAAAAGCAATCTTTTACAAAATCTGACTGATAGAACAGTGTTCATGAACTTTAAACTGTTTCTATTTGAATTTTTAACAAATCAACGTTGCCAGCTTTTCACTTTAATTTTTCAGTACCTGTAACTTTAGATGGGTCCAGTGACCAAACCCAGATCCAAACCTTGCATCTTTGCAATGGAATGCAAGAAAAACTGGGAACCAAGGCTCAGATATGAAGTTTCCAAAATTTTAGGAGCTTATGATTTGGCTCATTGTGGAGATGCATTTTGAGCTATGATTTGACCTGAGATACAATCTTGCAAGTTTGGTTTGGACTTGTATATAAGCTGAAACTTTAAGCCTGTTGATGTTAATAAATCAGAACCTAAAAGTGAAAATGACATACTTATTGTAAGCAGAAGTGAAATTGGCTGCTCAATTTTTAGTGTCCAAATGGAGAGAAATGCAAAACCTAAACAAATATAGGGATGATTAATCTAGATTTTAAAAGTTACCTATTCTTATGTGTCACAAGTAAAAGAAACTTGTTTAAATTATTATTCTTAACCCAACAGCTTCAATTTCCTGTGAAGAATTTTGAGATGCAGTTAATTTGTAGGATACAATAGAAATTAAGGGTCGATATTTGCAAATTCTTATTACTGGGTGTAGATTATTGCCTTTACCAGGACCAAATCAAATGGTATCTTCTACAACTGGGGTGAAATGACTTCAATGGGAGCCAAGGTTTTACCCCTGTTTAGGGAGCTTGCAAGATCATTTGAATGTCATGCTTCTTGTTTAGTGTGCATATTCTTGATGAGATTTCTAATCCTGCAAAATACCATCCTCTGCTGTTCTTGTCAGTCAAATACTTTTATTAATGAATCCTCTATAGAAACAGATTCTCTTGTTGCTCTTTTCTATCCAGTATTTCAGAGTGTGTCACTAGCATGATGCATTGCTTGCCACCCTGTGAGTTCTTCTCTTAAGTTGATTAGAAATTGAAGGTGATGCAGAGTGGAGCTCCATGTTGTCACTAAAAATATCCATCTGAAATGCAATTGTTTTCATAATCAAGACCCCACAGATTAGTAAAATAAACAATAGCAAAACACTAATGAAGGGACATGTAATTGGGGGAAAAAGTCAATGTAGTGTCTTCTAGGACTGGAGCAACAGGTAAATTCACTCTCTCAGCAACAGCAAAGTGGAACAAATAACCCTGCTAGTAAGCATACTTGCCGCTTGGTCTTCTAACCAAAATTTCAAGTAGAGAATCCTGCAGTCACAGTGCCACACCTTTAGATATGTTGACTCTTTTCAAGATCCAAAGACCGTTGAATGTTCCTGCTGGTTTTGCTTTTAGTTCTTGTGTTGCATGGGATAGCAGAGGAAGTACCTCTAGTCTGGAAAGCTACAGTCTATCTTGAGTGATTTAAGGCTCAAAGAAGATGATCTGCAGTGATGGAGGCAAGAACTCTTCCTGGAGGATTTTAGGAATAAGAACACTAGTAATCTGGGACAGGCAACATTCTGAGAATGGAAAATTGAGAGTGAGGGTTCAGAGCCTATAATTTATAGGAATATGTGCATTACTGCTCATTAGAGAATGAGATAATTGGTTCATTTTACATTGCAAGTAATATATCCACATAATTTCTTTGATTCCCTGTGAATACGGCTGCCATTAAACAGTAACCTAGTTTAAAGAACTAGTTATGAAAACTGCATCCTGAAAACAGGAGACAAAGATTAAGTGCGTACAGACGGGGCAGTGGGTAATCCATTATTAGGCACCCTTTTGCCAACTGTTAGTTTACACACAGAAAGGGAGGAGAGAGAGGAGTTTGAAATTGATTCTCCTTGAGTAGCAATTTACATCTCAGCAAAGTGAGGAGCAACATTTCTATTAGTGGTATTCATTTTACATAGGTGCAAATAGTTACTCAAAATGGAAGGCAGTAGAGACTCTGCCTCTTTATCCTTAGGAGTGTTTCTTGGAAAGTTTAACAGAGCTGGCCAAACTGTATTTGTTTCCTTATTTTAAAGCCCAGATATTTGAAAGGTGTTACTGAGTGGTGGCTGCTTTGGTTTCAGTACAGGTCTTTGCTCACCAAAAGCTTTCATGTGTTTAACACCAGTTGGCACCTTTGTTGAGAATCCTAGTGGGGAGGCCAGTGTATGAATGGGTATGGGGACTAACCTATCCAATTGCTCTTAAGGTATGTTACACTCCGGTTAAAGTAAGGTGGAACGCACTGGAACGCAGTTCTGGGGCCCCTAAAAATAAAAAAATCCGGTGGAACACATGTTCTGCCTTGCCCTGGCTGCTGGCAGGTCCTATGCCCCACCGTTGTTAATCACAATACTTATTGTGTTATGCAGTGTTTGCTCGTTTGTGACAGTAATTGCTATAGACATAAACACCATATAAAATTATAAATATTTTTATGGAGCGGTAACCGATGCATGTGGTACTGAGAAGTGGTTGCAAATGCCTACCTGGACTGGGGCCCACACATGCATGAAGGGGGCCCAGACAATACGGGAAGGGGACCTGGAGATTAGGAGGGTTCCGGGGCCTGTCAAATTATACTTTAACCACTGGTTATACTGTAATTATAGGGCATATTTCTACTCATGCTGGAACTATTCGAGCTAGCTTTAACCTAGCTAGCTTGAGCCTGGAGCACTCACCAACCTGATAGCCTCCGATGATGAGATGACTGGCTCTGTAGGTGAGGGGAAAGCAATAGCTGTGATGTACCCTGACTTTAGCAAAGCTTTTGATGCAGTATATTTATTGGCTAGTTACAGAAGGATGGGTTGGATGAATAGTCTATAAGGTAGATTGAAACCTGGCTAAGTCACCAGGCTTACTGGGTAGTGATCAACGGTTTGATGTTCAGTTGGCAGCCAGTAATGAGGAGAGTGCTCCAGGGGTTGGGGCTGATTCAGCAGGTTTGCAGATGATACTCAGCTTGAGGGAGTGGTAGATGTGCTGGAGGGTAGGGGTAGGATTCAGAGTGACTTAGATAGATTGGATGATTGGACCAAAAAAATAAAATCTGAGATTCAATAAGGAGATGTAAGGAGTCCTGCATTTAGGAAGAAGAATCCCATGCACTGCTACAGATGAGGGACTAACGGGCTAGGCAGTAGTTCTTCAAAAAAGGACCTGGGAGTGACAGTGGATGAAAAGCTGGATTGGAGTCGGCAGTGTGCCCTTCTAGCCAAGAGGGCTAATGGCATATTGTGCTGATTAGCGGGAGCAATTCCAGCAGATTTAGAGAAGTGATTTTCCTCTGTTCAGCACCGGTGAGACCACCTTTGGAGCACTGTGTCCAGGTTTGGGCTCCCCACTACAGGAAGGATGTGGACAAATTGGAGAGAGTTCAGTGGAGGGCAGCAAACATGATTAGGGGGCTGAAGCACATGACTTACTGGAGAGGTTGAGGGAACTAGGCTTGTTTAGTCTGCAGAAGAGACGAATGGGGGGGATTTGATAGCAGCCTTTAACTAGTTGAAAAAGGGTTCCAGGGAAGATGGAACTAGGCTGTTCTCAATGGTGGTAGATGACAGAACTAGGAGCAATGGTCTCTAGTTGCAGTGGGGGAAGTCAAGGTTGGATATTGGGAAAATCTTTTTCACTGGAGGATGGTGAAGCACTGGCCTGGATTACCTATGGAGGTGGTGGAATCTCTAGCCTTAGAGGCTTTTAAGGTGCAACTTGACAAAGCCCTGGCTGGGATGATTTACTTTGGATTGGTCCTGCTTTGAGCAGAGGAATGGACTAGGTGACCTCCTGAAGTTTCTTCCAATCCTAATCATCTGGCCCTGGCGCAGGCTGCCACTGCTGCTTCTCCGCCCCCCCCCCCCCCCCCCCCCCCCCCGTACAGCTGTGGTTGCTATTCCGCCTCCCTCTTGCTTCAGCTGAGAGGGAGGGGCAGGGACAGCTGAGCTCTGGCTACAATGCAAGTCATTGCTGGACTTGGGAGGGGGAGAGTGAGCAGCAGCGGAGGTGCTCTGGCTGCAGCCCCAACCACCGCTGGAGCATGGGGGGGTGGGGAGGGCAGGGAGGGAAGAGCATCTCTGAGCTAGCGGGCTAGAGGACAGGCACATGCAGGCCATAGTTTGTCTGCCTCTGCTCTAAATCCACCAGAGGGCATCATGAAACACTCATTCATATTTGATTAGACCGGTAGCCTGCCACATACAAGATGAAGAAAACCTTATTCAGCAAAAGTGGTGGCAGTGGCCTATGCTTTTTTTGTTGCTGAGGTCCTGGGTTCTGTCCAAATGCCTTGATGTTTGCAGCCATCATTTGTTAGGTGCTAATATGAGGCATTAGATAATTATAGGCTTCACATATGTTAAGGGCTGTTATAAAAGTGATTGATTGTCCTCGATCTCCTCGGAAGGTAGGAAAAAATGGACTGACTTTGCAACAAGGGAGATGTAGGTTAGATATTAAGAAGAGTTTTCTAACAAGAACGATGGTTAAGCACTGGAATAGGCTACCAGGGGGTGTTGTAGAATCTGTCACTGAAGATTTTTAGGAAGAGGCGGCACGGATACCTGTTGGGGATGATCTCGGTTTACTTGACCCTGCCCCTTCCAGCCCTACATTTCTATGATTCTCTGTTGCACCTGTTTGAGTGTTATGTAAGCTGGGATTTTGTTCCTTGTTTTGAGCACATCGTCTATTTGATGGTAGATCCTTTTTATTAAAAGAGCAACAAAAATCCACGCGCATCAGAAGCCAGCCTCTGGCGGGTGACGTGCAGGCTTGTCAAAATGTTTGCTCTGGCTGGACCTGATGCTCTTTGTATTTGAGGCAGCAGGAGAGCTTGTGAAAGTTGCAGGTCAAAGGTGGTAAGTCCAAGACCTGTTGGAAAATATAAAAATCTGCACATCTAACACTTCAGATATAGAGATTGCTGAGAATGGAGCTTCCATGTTGAACAGAATGGGATTGGGAGAGACTCCCAATGACATCAGTGGATTTTGGGTGAGTCCCTTGGAGCAGTTTTGGTGCTGTCGTACCTGTCTCTTTGAGGGCACGAAAGAGTCCTTAATAAATGACAGTTTCACCTCTGCTGTTTAACTGCATAAAAGTTTGTAGCTGTTTTCCTGATAGGACTGTAGGTTTATCCAGGGCAAATGGTGAAATAAGCAACAAAACCTTATGATGCATGAAATTAAAAGTGAATCTTTTATGAGACCTAATTATGTCTCATAATAAATGAAAACATTAAGGTAAATTAAAGCTGTTCATGTTAAATTACCCAGTGTGCTTATGATTTATGAACATTGTAAGCATGTCAGTTATTGAAGAGAACGTTTTTGGCTGCCTTTTTATTTAGCAGATAATCAAGTGAATCCTAAAAAAATGTTTTCCACTACAGCATTTAATTATCAGTTACATAAACTCACTCCTATCTTATTGTAGCTCAGGGAACAATTATTTCTTATGAATATATTTAGTCTAAACAATAATTTTTTACTTCCCTCTGCTTTAATATTTTGTAAGGCCATTTGTCTTTTTAAATCTAAAACCAAATTTCAAAGCTTTTTATTACTCAGAATTCCGATAATTATACTTCATAGTAAACTTTTTCCCTCACTGAAGGTTTTGTCTTTTCTTCTGAAGTTCACCAAGGATTATTTTTATGATCCTTTTCTGAATATGAATTTGCATCTTTTACTGATTAGTTATTTTTCATTTCTCTAGCACTGCTTATTGGGGATCTCAAACTTTATCAAGTCCCATGGACATGCCTGTCAGACAGGAAACTAAAACACCAGTTTATTCCCTTACCTGTCAGCAACAGAATAACAATAATGTTAAAATTTGATGCACAATGCTTCAGCACCCACTCACATGAGCAGGTGTTGATTTTAATGAGGCCATGTACACATGATCACTTTATCACATGGTAAGGCTCCTTACCGCGCCATAAAGCTTCCAGCTTACACACGAGCATTTTGCCTGTTGCGCGGCAACAGGCTCCTGCTCCGCAAAAGGTAAACCACCCAAATCGAGGGTGGTTAGGCTTACCGCGGAACAGCTGTTGAGCCCCCTTTTGACAGCCTTTTCCTGCTTTTGACAGCCTCCGGAAATGCCCCAGAGTGCTAATCGAGGCCACTCTGGGACACTGGATCTGTCAAACGTCAATTTCACTGCTCTAGCAGAGCAGTGAAATTGACATGGAGCCCCTGGGGCTTGAGGGGGTGGGAGGGGCTGTCCCCGGGAGGCAGCTGTCTGGGAGCCCAGCCGCTGAGGGCGGCTTGAGCCCCGGTGCCGCAGGCAGCTTGAGCCCCGGTCTCATGGCTGGGGCTGAAGCTGAGACTGGGGCTCAAGCTGACTGCGGCTCAAGCTGCCGTGGCAGCTGAGCCCCGGCAGCAACTTAACCTGGGCCATGAAACCGGGGCTCAAGCTGCTGTGCTTGCTGGTTCCTGGCGCCAGCCGCTGCTGCCAAGGAGCTGGCAAGCCCTGGGGGAATCCTCGGGGCAGTGGGGCTCAAGCCGCCACCGGCTTTCCTGGTGGCTAGAGCCCCACTGCCATTGAGGATTCCCTCTAGCTGCCCGGCTTCATCAAGCTGGGCGGCTAGAGGGAATCGCCTGTGGCAGCAGGGCCCTAGCCACCAGGAGTGCCAGCACTGCCGGTGGCTTGAGCGCCGCTGACACCCAGTTTCCGTAGCTGTCAACTCTGGTTGGCAGCTCCGGGAACCCAGGCTGCTACAGTGCATGGTGGGATAGGTACCCACCATGCATTGCTCTTTATCCCACAAGAAGAAAAAATAGTGTGGACGCTCTGCTCCGTTAGAAGGAGCGCAGTGTGTACACTTTCCCTCACAATAAAAGTCACCTGACTTTTATTGCGCAAGGAACTTCTTGCGGGACAATCCTGTCGTGTGCACATAGCCTGAGACTGTTCATATAAGTGTTATAGGAACAGGCTGTTTTGCACAGAATGCTATATACTGGTTGGTTGTTACCATCCACACTAGCAGTGAATGCATTCCAGTGTTTCTGTACAACAAGATTAGCTATTAATAAGATCATCTCAGTAAGTAGCCTTACTACTGCTTTGGGTATCTAAAAGGCGTAGCACCTTGTACATATGCAATCTTCTTTATTAATACAGCAGTTGTTATTTAACGCAGAACCTCTCGTTGTTTCACACTCAAAACTGCCACTGACTTTTGATAAGATGAGCATGTAAAAGGGTGGGTGGACCATGGTTTTTTTGTTATTTATATACTGGATACTTTCAAATGGACTAGATCCTTGTCTTTGAACAAACACTGTCTCATCCTTCTCTGGTGTATGTCTTTTCTACTCATTCACTGCCTTGAGTTGTTACTTCCCTCTTTATTTAGATACAGGGAAAAGTATGTGGTCATTAAGCTTAATTAAGAAAAAGAGTAAATTCTCTTTTAAATAATACATCACTTACTGCGATTCCTAGAGATGTCTGAAAGTGGATCAATTGATGGCTTTGCATTCTTGAAAGTGTGAGCTGATGGACTGGGACAGTGTTGTGAGATCTGGTCCTTTCACAATCTGCTTTAGAGATTTCTGCCTGCCTGTTCCATTGTAGGTGGCCAATGTAGTACTGCTTTCTTTTGTTTCAGCATGTTGTGATGGACTATAATCAACAGTAGCATAAATAGCATAAAATAAAATAGTTGATTAGCCAGTTTTCCCCTAAGCCAGAGTATGTGACTTACATAGTCAGCAGTGGCCTGGTCAGATAAGCCTCCGGATTAACCATTCAGCTGCCTCTTTTCAGGGTTTCTCCAGATAAAAGCCAAGTGATTCAGCAGTAATGAACAGAATTCTGCCTTGTAGAATGGGAAATGCTGCACTGGAAATGGTTTTCCTCTTTTACTATTGAGCTCAAAAAGTAGAACCTATCCTTTCTGCCATGGTGAGGCTCACAAGATGAGAGTAACAGGCAAGTTTCCTGATTATGCATGGTACAATCTGATCAATGAATCTAGTAAACTTCCCTACTCCTTAACTATATGTAGATTTGTACGTGGGCCATGCTCTCCATTCAGTTTTGCCCACTCATCATCATGGGGTTTCACAGGGCAAAATGACCCTTTTTTATAACCAGTTCAAAAATACTTATTTGTCTTTCCATGCATAAAGGCAACCATGTATTTTCAGTCTGAATGGTTTATTTTAGATGAAAAGACACATGACAATAATGAAGTCTCCATGAGAGAATGCTCTCTCTGCAGTGAGCTGCATTAATACTCCCTCACAAAATGGCAACTGAACTTCAAGGCGCAGAAAAAACCAGCTGTTAAGCTACATAAGTACATAGGCTACAAACTGGTGTCTGTTCCTTTTGAGATTCTCTTTCTAGTACACATGTGTATGTGCCTGATTTAACAATGACAGCTAAATTTTAATCTTGGATTTAGTGTGCAACTCTCAATGAAATGCACACATCAATCTGGGTCCAGAATTTGGCCCTCCTTTTTTCACCTGAAAATGTTCAAGGCTCTAAGTCACGCAGCATCCTGATTTACCCTTTCTGCTGCAATGAGAGGACTACATCAAGAGTTATTTAACATCAAACAGTATGTTGCAGTGAAGAATACAGTATAAAATCAAAAGATCAAGGGGAATTTGGCTTGGTGGAAGGTGATTGACACTGCTTGAATTTTGCCAGGACACCAGAGTTTTAGCATGTATCTACTTCAGAAACGTGCTCCCAAAATTGTCCAGAAGTATCTTAAAACCTCTCTGCATTGGTTTCTCTTTTGTTCCCCTCCACCACATTTTCCCCTCCCTCCCACCATACAGCTCTCTCCTCACTTCAGTCTAAGCCGCTGTGCTATCCTGTGTCATTAGTTACAGCCACTGTGCTTCTCTTTCCCCTAACATTCAACCGCCAGCATCTCGCAGCAACTCCTACACTTAGTTGGCTCTTCCTTGAATCAGAATTGGTGGGGGGAAGGGGGATCATCATGTGGCTTGTGGGTCTCTGTTAAGTGTCAGGTGGGTAGGTCTTCTGAGGCCTGGGAGATAGTCATTGTTTGAGGAGTGATCCCCATGAGGAGGAGGGAAGAAAAACATCTCAATTAACTAACCTACAGGAGGCCTCTGGGCTGAATGGGCAGGGAGGGAGGGTGCTGCTGGTGGTGCACTCAGCCCAAGCTCCAAGGCTGTGTCCACACTGGCAAGTTAGTGAGGGAGGCTTAATTCGAACTAACTTAAGCTTTGGCCACACTAGGCTTTCATTAGTTTGAATTAAGGGCTTCCTTATGTAACCCCTTTGCCAGGCCGTGACGGCAGCGGCAAAGGACCGGGTTCTATTCCTAGGGGTTCCCAAATAATGTCACACCACCAATTAGCTCGAGCCCCCACCCAGTCTTCTGGGAAATTACACACCATTCCCTGGGCGCCCTAGAAGGGCAATACTTCCCCTCTCGCAAGCACAAGTCTGAGTGTAGCATACAAGACTTTTAATAAGGCTAAATAAAAGCAACATCAAAACGCAGCACTGGTTGGGATACAGTGCAAAGATTCCCACAAAACCCAGTAGACAGAACTCATTCCACCACTAAGGAGAGGAGGGGGGTCAGCCTTCAGTCCTCCCCTCCAATTGTCCTCTGCCACATCAAGGTCTGCTTACACTGCCCACTGGCCACTCACACCCGCTGTCCGCAGACACTGTCTGGTCCACCGGCTCTGCCGCTGGCCTCTGGTCACACCTGCTGTCCGCTGGCTCCACCTGCTGTCCGCTGGCTCCGCCACACTGCCCACTGGTCACACCTGCTGTCCGCTGGCTCCGCCGCACCGCCCGCTGGTCACACCTGCTGTCTGCTGGCTCCACCCACTGGTCACACCTGCTGTCCGCTGGCTCCGCCATACCACCTGCTGGTCACACCTGCTGTCCACTGGCTCTGCCTGCTGTCCGCTAGCTCCACCACACTGCCCGCTGGTCACACCTGCTGACCGCTCTTAGTGATTTCAGCTTGCTGGGAAGTTTCTGCTTCCCTAGTGATTTCAGCTCGCTGGGAAGTTTCTGTTTCCCTGCTGATTCCAGCTCACACAAAATAACAATGGAGCTTCTACAAGGAATCTTTGGGTCTATTCTTTAACAATGGGTGGGGAAATAGGTGTTGACTTAAGGCACAGCTCCAGCAGAGCTAGTGCTCACACCCCTCCCCACCTGGTTTTACAAGTCTGAAAACTAGGGTTGCTCACTTTTCCAAGTTCTCTGTTGCTGGTGGTGACTTTTCCATCAGCTTCTTGGTCAATAACAGATATACAATCAAAGGGTGGCATATCATGAAAGAGCAATATTCCATTCCCCCTTCTGATAAAACACCAGATTTAGAGGATTTGAACCAGTCACACATACCAACTCCCATCATGCCCAGCCTCTGGGTGAAATTATGCTGAGTGTCATGCAAATACAAAGCATAGGTAAATCAATGACCCTCCTCCCTACTTAGCTACTAAGCAAGAGAGGCTCTCAGATTCCTAACCTTGCTTACATCCTTACACTTAATTCAAACTAATAATTCGAACTAAGCAATCAAATTTAACGGTTAATTTGATTCGTTAATTCAAACTAAGTCAAATGTGGCCATATTAGTTCGAACTTACTGCTTAGTTCGAACTAATCGGCAGGTTGACCTTCCTGAAACTGACTAATTCCAACTAAGCAAGTGCCCTGCATGGCCATGGCTAGTTCGAACTAGCATTCCAGTGGGGCCAGGCTAGTTTGAATTAAGTTACTTCGAACTAACTAAAATTAGTTTGAATTAGTTAGTTCGAATCAACTATTTCGAACTAGCTTTTGTAAGTGTAGACATAGCTCAAGAGCGGTGTGACTCAGTGAGCATTGACCGGTAACTGCCCCAGATCCTCCAAGCACTGCTGTGTGTATTTGCGGCTGGGGGTGCAGCTCTTCTTGGAGCAGCTACAATAAACAGTAAAAGCTAGATAAAGGAGGAGTCCTGTGGCACTCCAGTAAAGCAAGCTTACTTATGTTACGGAAGCTGAACAGCAACTAGCTGCAACAAGGAACCAGAGGCATTTTAACAAGTAGGCGGCACAGGCAACTGCACGAAATCTCCTTCAGTTCTTTTTAAAAGGGCCCTGCAAGATGAAAAAGTGAAGCCCCAGAAGCAAAGAACCTTTCCCATTCCCTTGGTAGAGTGTGTGAGGTGTGCAGTGTATTGAGTCACTTCCGCAGTGTTCCTTCTAGGAGTTGTTCAGTGATCTTTCATCAAGTACTGACCCAAGCCAGCTTAACAGATGTGAGAAGATCCTAGCAGAAAATCTCATGGCTGCGGTCTTATGAATAGTTCAGGCTGGGGAGAAGACAGAAGCTTGAGATGCCCCTGAAATTTTCCTATGAGGATGTATTTTTTGCTCCCTAAGAGAGCAAGCACTTTTCTGTTTTTCTGTAAAAATTCTAGTAAAATTGTGGCAAAACAGACCTGGAATTTTGCAGGACGCTTACCCAACATCTATGGTTGTTTCAGGTAATTATGCAACAGACTTGGGCAAGGATGAATGTGCAGTAAACAACCTTTATTTAAATATCACACAGTTCAATTTTTTGTCACTTTTTTTGGGTGGAAATTCAATAGTATACAAAATGACTCATCAATTATAGAATCGCGAGATCTCCTAGTCCAGGCCCCTACAGCTCAGATGCATTTTAATTTTCAAGCCACTTAAAATCATGTTAATTAAGGGAGAAATGCAAAGCCTGGCCCCCAAAGCTATACTGGTTCCACTGCCAGAAGAACCTCAATGCCTGCAGAGGAGAGGGCTGAGTTTGACAGCACGAAAATGTGTATGGAATGTTGACAATGGGACTCGGCCTGCGTGAAGGATGCAGTCAGCTGTGAAATCAGAGCCTAAAATAGTAACAATAATGCAGTCAAAATCCACAAAAACTCCTTGGCAGTAGATTAAGCCTTTTGCTAGAAGAGCTGAGATTTCATTGGTGGTAATGTGAAATGAATTCTTCCTACTTTCCTTAGAGATTAGAAAATGTAAGATTAAACTAGTTTGTTGTGACTTCCCAATAAGTAAATTGTGTATTTTAGAGGTGGCACCAAATCAAACTTTGGATCTGAACACTGTGGAAAAGTGTATATGAAGACCCAAACTTTGTGGCCTGGGACCCATCTCTAGTACCACGTACCCTTCAGCTACTACTGGCTGTGTAAATGCATTCTTTGTGTTAGGTTAGTTTTGGCATTTCTGCGAAGAGCAGTGGTGACAGCGACCTCTCATCGGGACACATGATTTTCTAGGTTTTGCTTCTGCAGCAGTGGGACAGCAAAATAGTATTGTCTTCTAATAGCCTGATAGACAAGCCTTTTGGAGAACTTCATGGCACATGATGTTAAAATAAATACAACTACTGCAAAAGAGATCAAAGCGAGGTCTCGCCAAAAGAAATCGAGGCATTTGATTGGGAGAGGCATCCTACAACTATCCAGCTCATTACCACTCAGTTGGCTCAAAGGCTTCATCTTATTGGAAGCTGGAGTTGCACAGATGACGCTGGCAAGAGAAGATTCAGACACATCTTCCAGCCAGAATTTGAGATACAGAATGCGACAGTCACAATTCCAGGGATTGTCAGACACATTCACTTCTTCTAGGCGAGATAAACTGTCAAATGTACCGGTATTAACTGTGGTCAAGCTGTTGTTCTGTAGATAAAGTTTACTGGTGCTGACAGGCAGGACAGGCACTTCCTTCAGTCCCCTTGAGTTGCAGTCTACAACCCAGCCTTTCATTTCCCCCACTGGCGTACAGATGCAGGATGGTGGGCAGACTCCAGCCTGGGCTGTACAGAACAGCATTAATATAACACATCTTGCAGCAGTGGGTATCTTTGTGGTGTTCATGTTTTAACTAAATAAAAAGCAAAAACATATATATTAGAGATGGCCCAAGAAGGTGGTGGTTAGATCCAAGTTAGTTTTAGGCTAGGGTTTTTATTTAGTTTCAGGACTAGGGTTTGAATCTGGCATTGAAATCCATGTGAGATTACAAATGCTGAGATCACAAGATTTCTGTCATTTCAAATGATGTAAACCTTTTGCAATCAGCTGATCTCCAGAGATTTTAACCACATCCCATTTGGGGAAAGGATTCCTTCTGTTATAGCCCTGACAAGAATTGATACTTGTTGGGGGTGGTATCTGTTAATGGAATTTGAAGGGTGTGGGTTAGAGATTCTTTTGTGACCCACCTCTGTTCTTTAACTTTGTTCATGAATTCATGCGTCCATCTGCAAGAGCTGCTTATTTTAAGATGTATAATGAATACAAAATTGCTTATCTGGGCTCTGACACTACTCACTTTTGGGGCATTCGACAGTTGTGCCTTACATTGGCAGGTAGTCATCCCTTTGCTGTGGCAGCCCCTATTGTTTGGAAATGGCTATCATCTAACACCCATCTCAGTCCCATCCATCTCCTCTTCATACACCTGAAAATATTTTGTGTGTGGCCAATCAACTCCAATACACTGCTGGGCAAATTCAGATCCAAACGTCTTGGCTTGGAACCATCTCTAATTATGACCGTTATTCACCCCATAATTAAAAGCTTGTTTCTCTCCTTTTTCTACATGGACATCCACTGATTAAATTTGATATTTTAAGAAAATAATTCTGATTGTATAGTTCCCCCAAATACTTATCTGAGGAGTAGAATGAGCATCTAGAAGGTGTTACTTTTTGTATTACTGTGAAGTCAAAAACCTTCCTGCCCTTCTTCTGCAAAAGAATGTGGGATCGACACTATTAAACTATAGACCTTTATTTGCAAGTGAATGTTGGAAGTCCATCACAAAAGCAGTTTAAAACTGGAGCGTTGGAAATGGCAGGCAAATAGAACAAAGCCATTAGATTACTTCTATCTATCTGTAACATCTCATGTTAGCATGCCTTTTTACATAATTATACAAAGTGAAAAATATACATATGTAAAATGGAATGTGGACAAATAGTCTTTAATGATAACGTCTTAAAACGTGACCGGATTTAATAACTGCAGTATGAAAATGCCTCATTTAAAAGGATTTGACATTGCTTTCTTGCAGGAAACTTATTTTAAAGGGTGAAGTTGGGCTGTTCTTGATTTTAGTAACTTTTTACTTTTTAAAACAGTTTGCAGTACAAATTATTAACAATTCAAGGATACTGAAGGCATGAATTCTGGTCAAGTCTTGAATTTTTAAACAAGAAATGATTTAGATATCTACATGTGCCCAGGGGTAGATATAGCATAAAACCTTCTTATTTTCCTGTCTTTTAAAGTGGCTACAACAATCCAAAAGCTCTGCATAATGAAACGTGACCCTCTTGGGATGACAGAGCTGCTTTAAAACTCAACTTATTCTTTCTGAAATAGGAGTGTCTAAATGCTGGTCCTGTTCTCTTAATGAAGTCCTGGGTTTTGTCCCTCTGTAGGTCAGAGATGCAGCTAATGTGACAGACACATCTGAGAAAAACAAGGACGTGAACCATTTTTCTAAACTATAGTGAAAGCAACAAACATAAATAAAAGCCATTTGTTTCATTTTACAAAAGATTTGAATACAGAGAGAAGACTGACAACTTTAGAGTTTTAAATCCAGGGCAATTCTACATTGCCCCTGCAATGGCAACCTGGATTAAAAAAAGCTTTTGGTTTCATGGACTTGATAACCCAAAGTAATTTTGAAACTCCTTTCTTATTATCCAAATAAACCAAACAGCAAAACCCCCAAATTCCCTTTGAAACATTTGTAAGGAGCACACTCGGCTTAAGGGAGAGTTCACATTTTACTAACTCTATTTACAAATATGTGACTGAACCCTGTGTTTAAGAAATAATAGGACAGACCATGTAATTAGTTTCTCAAAATTAATTATGGTATCTTTAGATTTTTTTTATTATTATTTTTTTTGCCTCATTGGTGAAATACCATTTTCCTGTAACTTGTGGGATTTCTACTCCATAATACGATGAACTTCATCTCAGAATAGCTAGAATATTAATCTTGACAATTTCTAATCTCTTCATAATCATTAACTCTTCAGTGCTAGGTCTAAAGCTATGCCTTGCTACAGCTTCAGGAGTCCAGTAGCAGTTGGTAACTTCTTAAAGTGGCTGCACCTTTTAAACACATTCTGATAATGAGTCAGTTTGGATAAAGACCTAGGGGAGGAAAGCCTATCCTCAAGGTCCTCTAGTGTGATTTACTAAGAAATGCCAAATCAAATGGAAATACCATCTGGTCAACAGGAGTAGGAAAAAAGGAATTGTTGAGCTGCAGAGCTGGCTTACCTGTAAATTTTTTTTGGTGGCTGTTCGATAGCTTTCTTTTGTTTGCGTAGTAAAATTCTGCAGATCTGCAGTGCTGGATTTTGTGAGCTTTTTAAAGAACTAGGAAGGAAACAAATGTAACAGATGATGAGCCTTCGCCTTGTCTGCTAGGCAGCAATTCCTCTTGGGAAATGCATAGTGTGAGGTGGCTCTTCGAGCTGCATTTATTGTTTCAGACTCAAAGACGAATTTCACTCCTCCTCCTCATTTATGTATTTTTCCTTTTTTAAAGGTGGGAGATATATTAATCCTGAAATGACTTGCCTCAGATATCCCAAATTTCTTCATCAGTAGTAAAAGTCTAGAATTATAAAAGTCAGCTTGCACTTTATTAATCATTGGAACAGACAGAGTTATACAAGTGTTAAGTTCTAGAAACAGATAAAGCCAGACCATAAAGGAGTTGGGGTGGGGTAGGGTGTTGAATCAAAGTTAAGAATGTTTCCATTTAACTCTTTCTGCTGAACTTGTAAATTTTGTAAAATCAAATCTGAGCCACTTTAAGTTGACAACCTGTAAAAATAAAACACAAGGCAATGAAATACTTAAAAATGAAGTGGGATTTTCTCCCACGAAAGCTCATGCGATAAATAAATTTGTTTAGTCTTTAAAAGTGCCACAGGACTCCTTGTTTGTTTTGCTGAACTAGACTAACATGGCTACCCCTTTGGAACTTAAAATTTACTGTGTCTGTCAGGTGAGGAGGCCAGTCATGAGTCTTTATTGTTTCATCCTTCTTTTGGAAGAGTAAACTAATGCCACACCCACCATTGCTAGTTACTCAGGTCCAGATTTTCAACTCTGGCCTTCATATCTTCTTTTTCTTGTGTACACAACTGATTGTACACACAAAAGTGAACGCATAACCATTTTGTGGGCACAAAGCCCATTTTTTGCATATAAATTGGGTAGTTGGCTATCCAGTTGCTCTATGTGTGTGCTCAATGGACATGTGGTCATTTGCACCATGGGCTTAGTTGCATGCACAAAAGTGGATGTGAAAAACACGCAGGTTTGAGATTGGCTAAAATTTTTTATTTTGAATATACTTGACAGCTGAGCTTATACTTGGCACTTCCTCTTTGTAAAGGAGGACCGGTTTGGTATTACTGCCCTGCACATTTGTTCTGATCTATACACTTGTAACTGTAAAAGGATGGACAGCCATTCAAACTGGGAATTTTATAAATGATCTGTCATTAAGGACCTCAATTTTAAAACTGCACACATGTAATTACATGTACAAAGGTGATTTTGTAACTACACACTACTTTTGCCAGGGCTCTTATAACAACTGTTCCTGGAACACAGGCATTTGAACCCACAAATGGTCAGTAAGATGCACATGTAAGATGCACAGTAAGATGCACATTTGCATATGCAGATAAGTAGACCATGTGTTCACTCTGTCATATGCTCCAGTTAACCTGGAAATTGTGCACCATTCTAAAATGTGGGCACTGTCTGTTTTAACCAGAGACACAGAAAATAGAGATGTTCGGCAATAGTATTTTGAACAATAGCAGATACGCAATTATTGGAGATGGGGGGCAGGCAGTGTGTATGTGCATTAGAAGTGGGGCTGGTAGCCCTGCCTATTTTTTAAAAAACTTTTTATTAAGGCATGTCAAAGCTGACGCTGGAAAATAAAACTCAGGTCACTTAAGTGTGATTAGCAAGCCTTTACTTAGATCTGTATACGGGAGCGCTCACGGGGAGAGAACACAGGAAATCTCCGACCCGTGACGTAGTAACAACCACTCTTATAGATTTTAGTTCATGTTACAGAAAGCAAATTGCAGTTTCTGATAGGTTAAAATAAAACGCCCCTTAGCTGCAGACTATGGGAGCCGCAAGGAAAAACATAGCAAGGACACAAAGATTCGTTCTCAAAACAAAAAGCGAAAACAATTAGTAAAAACAATTCAATACTGGAAACAGCCAGAACTCAAGGATGAGAAAGAGACAGAGACAGCAAAAACAGTTTCAGTAACCCAGAACAACTATCAGAGCCCCCTTGCTTTGGCCTTTCACAGGCAGAATTAACAATAAAACTTACTACATCATACATTACATATTCAAGTTCAGGTTAATATTAGAAAATCTTGACTACAGATTCTGGATTGCTGGCTGGGAAGTACACTACTTTGGAATACATGAAGAAGGATTTACAAATATTTAAACTACCTTTTTTGGCACTTCTTTTGTGTACATACCTGGTATAAAAATTTGTCCTTTGCAAGAACAGTGCGTATTTTAATATAGTACATTCCATAGGAAGAAGAGTCATATTTTTCCGGTAGCGTGCAATACATGGTCTTGCTGCTAACAATAAAAGAAATTAATTTGTTTTTTATTTAAAATGCAGATCCTTTACTGGATCACCAAATAAAATGAAACTCTTTAATTTCCTGCCAAAACTGTCTAATTCCTAGACTCAACCACAACATGTGCAAATATGTTCCCCTTTCCTTTTGCTCTCTCCTAATAAATCATCTCTCTTGTAGCAAAAATATGAGGGATCTTAACTGGAGTAAAAAACTTGCCTGACATTTCCCATTTTTAAGACCCTGTTTGCAATCGTTAATAACTGGCAGACTTTAATCATTTGAACAGATATTTCCCATGCAGGGTGTCTTCCTCAAGCTGAATGTCTTTGGAAAATTTTAGCAAAAATTTACCACCACTTGAAATGTGGTGGTGGGGGGGGAACGGGGCTTTGTGTCAGGAATGTGCTATTTGCTGTCCCTCTCCAAATCTGGCTTGAGTAGAAACTGGCACTAGTGAGTGAGGAGAATGAGACTGGAACAAGAATTCAGGGATAGGGAAGAGACAGGGCTAGGTTGGAAGGGACTAGCTAAAGTGGGTTTGACTTGGCATGTCTCTAAACTGCAATTAAAAACCTGGAGCTGGCCTGTGCTAATTGAGTCAGGCCAGCGGTGCTCAGGCTGTGGGGCTGTTTAATTGTGGTGTAGACTTTTGGGCTTGGGTGGGAGGCTTGGATCAAGGACCCTGCAAGAGTGGGAGGGTCCTAGAGATCAGGATACAGCTTGAACTTGATCATCTACGCCAGTGGTTCCCAACCTTTTCTCTGCCGTGGCACACCTTGATGCCTTCAAATTATGTTGAGGCATACCACCATTATACACTCATTAATAGTCAAATTAAACTCATGAATATTCATGAGCCGTGACACACTGGTTGGGTCTGCAGCACCCCTATTTGCCCCCCGGCATCCCATTCCCCTGGCAGCTCTGGCACCCACTGTGCCCACTTCCCCAACACCCCCTTTCCCAGCAGCTTTACTGCCTTCAGCACCCACTTCCCCCAACACTCGCTTTCCCAGCAGTTCCGGGGACCCTGGTGGGACTGGATCCTGCCGGCAGCTCCAGGGACCTTGGCCGGGATGGGATCTTGCTGGTGCCTTTGTGCACCCTGGCTGGGGCCACCCGCTAGCCCCATTCTGGCCCCAGCAGTCCCCCAACCCCAATGCACCCCCAAACCTATTCACCCCCCCTTCCCCAAGGGAAATCAACTGGTGAAGTGCCTCCCACCCCCTCTATTGCTTGTCCCTTACTCACTGGCTTACTTTGTCAGCTCAAATGTCAGAGGTCTGAGAGTTGGATCTCAGCACTCCAACTCTACTTAGGACTCTTGGGGAAGTCAGTATGATATCACATGATGGAATTTGTTTTAAAAAACTATAGAAATTAAACACCTCTGCCCACACATCTTCACTCCACCCCAAACCCACATATTAAAAGAACGTTATTAAGGTTGTAAAGTCAAACATTGAAAAGTCAGGAGATGCCAATATTAAGGTTACCTGTGCATCCTTAATTTTGTCCCCTTGCACATATGCATTATGTTCTTGAACAGTATGTCATAACTGAATGCTATTTTCCCCAGTGAGCCCCAGGTTACATACATGTATCCTTCAGATTTTAGAAACTACACTGCAGCGTTCGCACCAAGGAAAGTGAAGTTCTAGCATACTGTTTGTTAAAACCACTACATATAAAAATGTACACATCTAAAACTGTGGCTATAAATCCAATGGGTTTCTAGAGCTGTGGAAAGACTAGAAAGAAATAGGCTCAAGGAATGGAATGTAAAGCTTATACCTTAATTAGATAATTCCAATCTTGCCTAGTTTGGTGCCAACTGAATGTGGATACCACAAATGACTAGCGTGGCCTATATGAAATAAATGAAATTGTTTCAGGGGACCAAAACTGCCACCATTATATTGATACTAAATAGCCCTCTTGTTGATGGTCTTAGCGGGAAGGCCAAGAGAGCAAATATTGAATAGGCTTTGAGACTGGACTAGTCTCTCACATCAAACTATCTGCAGGTCAGGGTTTAAACACACTAGGTAGGAAAACCTGCGTTGCTGCATCATGTGTTGTAGTTGGTTTTATGGCTAAACTGAACATCTGAGTCTGGAGTAGGGTGACCAGATAGCAAATGTGAAAAATCAGGATGGGGGATAATAGGTGTCTACGTAAAACAAGACCCTTTTGATTTGAGATTGCTGTTGAGTAAAGTGTCTGGCTGGTATTTGGAGAGTTTACTATTTCAAGTTTTCTGTCCTTTCCTTATCTTTCTCAGCACTTTCCCCCTATTGTCTTTATTCTTTTGGTTCTGCTCTTCCCTTTCCCTTAATTATTCTTCCTTATCTTTTTGAAGCCAGCATCATTATCCTAAGACTCTGAGCTTTGGATTGTTTTGCGCGCGTGTGTGTGTGTGTGTGCGTCCGCTAGCACATTTCCCCCCAATTCTGTTCTTCCATTTTCTGGAGGATACTGTTTCTTTGTAATGTTCTGTTCAGGGCTGGTGCCCTGAAGTTGATTACACAACAATAGAATTCAAGTGGGGCCTTGATCTTGTGAGGTGCTTAGTTTTTCCAACTATCATCTAAATGGGTAACATGAATTGTTGAGTTTCTCACTTTGTAATGGTGGTGATACACTCACGAGTGCTGGTAAAGAGAGTGCCTCATCTCTTTTCACTCCCCCTTACATGGGTCAGGGTTTCAGAAGTGACCCTTTCACAAGGCAGGGCTCAAGTGTCCAGTGATGACCATTATATCTCAGCCTTTCAACTCCCCCCTCTTAAAAAAAAATGCAGATAAAACGTACCAGTCACAAACAACTGCTGTAAATGAGTAAAACCAGTTAATAAAAAACATATGGAGATGTAGAGGATAGATCTTGGTGTAGGTGACCTGAATCCTACTGTGAAATGAGAGTTATTCTGTATCTAATCTGGCGCATAAGGTATTACCATCTTTGACCCTCAGTGGCTTTGTCACCACACAACCGTTCTTGTTCAGTCTGCACAACAGAGGGGGAAAGGGGACAGTTTAGGGACAACACTACTTTGAAGCAAACCTCCTGATTCTTACAAAAGAAGCCATAAGCTCTCTGAGCCTCAGTGCTACTGTACAAGAATTAGTTTTGTTGGTGAAAACTGTCCTTTTTTTAAAACATGAAGAACAATTACTGTCAGAAATTTAAAAAATAATCCACCTTTCTTTAACCCCCCCCCCCCAAACTTCTAATTGCTTCGAAAACATCTGGGCTAGCTGTCTAAAGCTTTTATTTTGACAAACTCTCAAGAGATTTAATATAAAGATAGCATAGGGTCTTGATCTAATATTGTATTGAAGCTATGCACTTTTTAACATAAGTATTCACTATTGTTCCAAGACTACAATGTATAATGCTCTGTATGCGTTTGTGTGAAGACATATAATCCAATATTTTATGTAATACATATAAAATGTGAAATGTTTGGTTGGTTAAATGAAAAAGTATTTCAAGTCCCTAGTTTTACCCACCTACCACGTGAGTTTTACTTAGAGTTTTGGATTCAAAACTCATTACTCAAAAGTAAGTGTGTGTGTGTGTGTGTGTGTGTGTGTGTGTGTGTGTGTGTGTGTGTGTTTTCTCAGAAAATAAGATGGACACTGATTTTGTGAGGTGTTGGATCAAAACTTTACCAAAGCTTAGAAGTATTGTTTTCCAAGTTTTAGTTCAGGCTCATCTCTGCTTAAGGAGCTCATGAACTTTAGCACCTTTTTTTCAAATTCCAAAGGGGTAGCCGTGTTAGTCTATTGTAGAAAGACAACAGAGTCTTGTGGCACTTTTAAAGACTAACAGATTTATTAATCGCATGAGCTTTCGTGGGAGAAAATCCCACTTCGACTCTGGTCTGCATTTTGAATTTTGAATTAAATGCAGGCGAGTTTTGTGTATTACAAATGTACTGTGCATCCCTACTTTGCAGCTCCTCTTTGCATGATGATGAACAGTTGGCGAGGGGAGGGGAGAAGAGGGGAGGGAAAGAGAAACTTCTAGGATTTAAAATTTTTGCCTTATTCATTGTTGCCTGGGAATTTTGTGTTTAATTATTTACTTTTTAAATTGACTGTCCTTTGGTGGGCCTAACCTGTTACCCACAGCCCAAAATTAGTTAGCATCTTCTCAAGATTTTCAGTGCATATTTGTTTTGAAATGTTTTAAAAGCTGTTTTGAACATGCTGATTTAGGATTGTTTTTTGGAAGGTTCTTGTACGTGTGTCTGGTAGCTACTTTGATTCATCAAGACGTTGGCTTACAAACACTTTCAGTAGAGAGTAAAGACAATTTTGGCAAATTCTAAATACAGTATAACTTATGATGCATCCAAGTAAAGAGAAGTCAGGGAGGGTAATGCGTTCTAAAAATGGAAAATGAAGACCATGAAGATATTGCAACTAGGGAATTGCCTTTGGAGTACAGAAAACAATAAATTTAAAAATTAGTTTCCTGTCTAAATATACGATACCTATCTTCCTGCATATATTTCTGTACATATCTGAATAGAAATTAAAATCTATGGATCACTATTTTTCCTCTTTTAATTTAATAGCAGTCAAGTTTGATGCTATTTATTAGAATATCGATGCCTTAAAATGCCCAGTTTCCCCCATTCTTTTCCTTGTCCCTGAATCCCACAATCCATTTGCGTAAATCTTAAGCGAACAAGCCTATTGAGAATGAAAATACATTCTTGCACAGACTTTCTGTAGCCTTTAAAGGAAAGATGAAACATTCCTCCCCATCACTGCTTAAAGTTCTCTGCTGTGGCATCTTCCTTGATAAGTGGTTTTATGTTTGCATTGGGTTCCCAGGTTATTTTTTATCCATCACTGTTTATCCATGATGCAAGCAGTCAAGGTCACGTTCAGTCTGTGACTCTATAAGATCTGAAGAGGACTGTGGATTAGATCCTGCAGTACTTATTAATACAGGTTAGTCCCAGTTGGTCTTAACGGCTATGTCTACACTGGCAAATTAGTTCGAATTAAGGAGGCTTAATTCAAACTAACTAAAGCAATGGCTACACTAGGCTTTAGTTAGTTCGAATTAAGGGCTTCCTTAATTCGAACTAATGAGTTCTAAGAGGGTATTCGAACTAAGGGGTTAATTCGAACTAACTAGTTCGAATTAGCCAATGTGGCCATGTTAATTCGAATTAATTTCTTAGTTCGAACTAACCAGCCTTTGAAATGAATGGGGATCGCTAATTCGAACTAACTAAAATTAGTTCGAAATAGTTAGTTCGAACTAACTAATTTGAACTCATTTTAGAAGGTGTGGACATAGCCAACGAGTCTGTTGGGATGAGTAAAGCCTTCAGGATTAGGCTGAGCCTTGTATTTACAGCAGCAGAGCTATTGCTAGTTTCTCTTGGACCTAAGGAACAGTGAAGATTTGGTGGATATTATCAAGTTTTCCAAACAACCCGATTCACACACTTGTCTCTTCAAAATACTCCTTACAGAGTTGTCTTCTGGGCCTAACTCTCTAATCGCTGGTACAAGTTCAGCTTGTAGTCAGTTACAGAGAAGAAATGAACCTGCAATGGGTGGGATGACTGGACTGCTACAGTTTAGAAGGGGCACAAATTAAAATTAAATGCCTAGGCTAGGTGCATGGTCAGCTGGTCTACATGCCTATTTCAGACCTAGGTGTAAAAAACACAGCATAAATCTCTGAAGCCTCTTTATAGGAGTTGTATGATTTGCTACTGTTATCATTCATTGCCATCAGCTACTCTTAAATGCTTCAAGATGGAGGTCTTTCCCGATTGGTCCCATTTCTCATGCCCAATATCTTTGCTATTACCTTGTCGCACTCTGTCAATACATGACCTAGTTAACCCAGCTCTTTTCTCCTGAGTTTTACTACCTGATAAATCCTGGTCTTGATGCATTCATTAAAGGCCTCTTTGGTAGGTTTGCTGCCACTGACTTCTTGGGAAATATCAAAGCAGTCCTCTGAATAACAAATACAACAGAATTAATATGAGTCATTGGGAGACCCAGTACAAATGAATAAATTTTGCATATTACTGGCAAATGATGAAAGAAATAAAAGACAGGATAGTGGCTCACGACCTGCACTTGTTTATTTGAGAAGTATAATTTGAGGATTTATGTGCTCATGCAAGCAGCCTCAAGGCTGCTTTAACTTAGAGGCCAGAGTGGCCCCCAAGACAAAAAGGATGGACAAATCCCCATGCCCCCGTGCACTGCTATAACACACCTGGTGATCTAGCTTATTAGGTGACTATTGCATTTAGACAAGAAAAGACATTAAGGCCCATCTTCCTGTCACTGCAGGCTTTTTTAATATTTTTAAGTTCATTCTGGGTTTGCCCACTGTAGTTTTAAATATGTCAAGCATTCTGCCACTTGCTTGGAAGATTATTCTGCAAGTGAACAGATCTTGCTCTTAAAAACTTCTGCCTAAAACATCCCTAGTTTTATGCCCCTTTTCTTTATGGCAAATAATGCTGCTGCATTCTTGGTGTTTACATCCTTTAAATATCTGTACATTGTGACAATGTTCACCTTAATGATTTGCTTATCTAGGCTATAAACTGCAATTCTTAGTCTCTCTTTGTAAAGCAGTACCTCTAACTCCTTCATCACAGCCTCACTCCTGTTCATCCTGCTCACATAATTGCCCAATGGATTTTGATGGGGCTACTTATATTGGTAGAACTAGCAGAATTTGGTCCTATTTTTGTGTTTGTTCTAGGAACACTCTCTCTCCAAAACTTTAATAATTCTCTCCAAACGAATACAAATTCCAAGTTCAATGATCCAGAAGGTAGCCCTGGCTAGACGTTGTAGACAGAAAGAGGCTACGTCAAACCTGAGTGGATATTTAAAATTGTGTGTTTCATATATTTTTAGCTTCCTGTTGTTTTTAAAGTTTTAAACCAAGCGTGCCTTAAAGGCTGAGTTGATGCTGATGTGAGATCTGATTTAAAAAAAAAAAAATTGACAATTCTGTAGCTAGAATCCATTAGAGAGCACTTAACAGAAAACAAAACACAAGATCACTTTCATTTCTTTCCACTAGGGGTCATTGAAGTCACTTTTCTTGATGTGTGCTGTCTATGACTTCTGGCTCTACCTATGTCATAAGTGTGTGTGTGTGTGTGTGTGTGTGTGTGTGTGTGTGTGTGTGGTAATTTTACCTCTGTTAATTTTTACCTCTGTTGTTTGATCCTGGGGATGACTGCTACAGGAATGCTGTGTCCAGTTCTAGTATCCACAGTTCAAAAAGGATGTTGATAAATTGGAGTGGGCTCAAAGAAGAGGCAGGAAAACTGTTAGAAAATCTGCTTGCCTTATAGTGATAGACTTAAGGAGTTCAATCTATTTTGTTTAACAAAGAGAAGCCTAAAGATGACTTGATTACAGCCTTTAAGTGTCTGTATTGGGAACAAATATTTAATAATGGGCACTTCAGTATGTCAGAGAAAGGTGTAACACAGTCCAATGGCTGGAAGTTGAAGCTAGACAAATTCAGACTAGAAATAATGTGTAATGAGAGTAATTAAACATTTGTGCAAGTTACCAAGGGTTGTGGTGGAGTTTTCCTCACTGACAATTTTAAAATCAAAATTAGATGTTTATCTATGGGCTAGGAATTATTTTGGGGAAGTTTTATGGCCTGTGTTATGTAGGAAGTCACAATCTGTGGCCCAGGGGCCTTTCAAAGTGGCCCGCCATTCCTCTCCTGCTGGCTGCAGAAGGGAGCCGCCCCCCAGGGCCACCCCAAGGGTTTTTTGCTCCCAAGGTGAACTATGACTTTTGCGCTCCTGTCAGACGGCAATACTTTTTGTTTATAAGAGATAACATATTTGTATATTTTTTTTAAATAGAGAAAAAAAGTACTTCCATCTAATTTGGGGCCCCTTAAAGCCTGGCGCCATAGGCAACCACCTAGTTCACTTATGAACTATGGTCGGGCCGGCCCTGCAGGATCCAGTTGGAGCGTACTGCCGCAGAGCTACAAGACTGGTGCAGGCTTCTTGCTGCAGCCAAGGGAATGGGACGGGAGATCCGTGCTTCCCTCCCCCTGACTCCCCCCAGCGCTCTGCCTGGGTCTCATCTGCGCTGATTTCCCACCCCCCTGGCTGCAGCTAGGACTCATTGGCTAGGGACCCAGGTGGAGGACACGGGGCTACTCAAGGGGAGGAAGCTACTGATGGAGCAGCCAGGACCCACCATGCTTGAGGAGGAGCAAGGCTCTAAAAATTGGTGCCTCCTATTTTGGCCTGCACTGAGAGTTAGCTGACTGCCAGGTCATGTGCTTCAATGTGCCGTGACAGTCAGTCATCTGCACTAGTGCTTTGTCTGTGACTGTGTGACATACTGTGTGTCATGTGTAGGTGTAAAACAGTGGAAGTAAAAAGGAGCACAGTCGCATGTTTATTTTAAATATATAGTGATTTGTAATCCTTAATGATGTATGTCAATACATTTTTTGTAATGGGTTGATAGGCTGATGGGCTTCCAGGGTTGTAAACATTATATTTCTGTCCCTTGAGCCAAAAGGTTGGGAACTACTGGATTAGATGATCACTGATGTCTTTTTGAGTCTTGGAATCGGTCTTTTTATAAATCAGATGACATCACGTTTCCTTGCTACATGAAAATCCCACTGGGCTTGCATTCCTTAGTGAAAAGTGTGTTCATTCATGGTTTGGGTTCAAATCATCCTTGGTAAAATATTACTGTTATTTATGGTCCATCATTAAAACAATAGAGGCGCACTTGGGGAATTTCTCATTATAGCTGACCAGGGGATGCACCACTAATGCGGTGTCCCCTGTAGAATTAATCAGCAGTTGATACGTTTAACGTGTGTTTCATTAGCTGTGTGCGTTGTCGGTACCGCCATGAAGTTTTTGGAATTTCTGGCTAATAGAGTTAGCTTTCCCCCTTTCCATCTTGCTTGTATTACTGAATTAAATATTGCTCTGATTAAAAGCAATTAGTTTTCTAACTTCCCATCCAGTCCTCCTTTTATTCTAAACACATCGCTACCACTTTTTAGTTAAACCATCACCCACTGTGACGCTGACAAGGACCAATCATAGGGCAGCAGGTAAGGAGTTAATTGAAAGTGACATCACTTTTTGGGGGGAAGTCAGGTCAAAAAGGCAGCCAGTGTCTGAGTGAAGCTGAGTCTTGAACTGGTAATAGTCCTTTGTGTTAAAACCTTACCATAGTATTTTTCCATTTTACAGCTGGGCTATAGAATTTCAATGACAATCCAATTAAAGAGGCTGACTTATCTGGTATTAAATGGCTGCTGTTATGTTGCCCGATATTGCTGGGCGTTTGGTTGTAATATTTTTATCTTTGTGATGCTCATTAATTTATTTTGCAAAAGGTGTTAGAAAGTTCCCCTCTCATAAATCACCCTGGCAAAAAAAAAGCTCTCTTGTGATAATAGTCTGTTTTCATGGGCAAATTGTGTCTAATTTTGTTGTTGTTGTTACTTTAAAACTGTCAGTTTTGTTAATTTCCCCCTAGGGAGTGTGACCCAATGAGTCAGGCACTGGTCTGGAGCTGTTCTGTTCCTGACTCTGCTGCTGAACTGCTGGGTGACCTTGGGCAAGTCATTTCACCTCTCTGTTTCCATTTTCCCATCTCTAAAATGGGGGTAATGATACTAACCTCCTAACTAAAGCAGTCGGTGCGAATGAAAGAGGAGTAGGAGGTGGCATTATGATTACAGAGAAAGTCTATAGAAATAATTTTCTAAATACCATTATAGTGGATCCTGTGCATATAAAATTTCTTAGCCTGTTGGCTTTTTTATCGCTTACTATTTTAAAAAAATCTTACTATTATTTGTATGCAGTAGCACCTAGAGGCCCCGAGTGTGATTTGGGGCCTGTTGTGCTGGCACTGTACCGACACATAATTCGAGATTGGTCTCTACCCAAAGAGCTTCCATTCTAAACAGACAACACAGACAGAATGCGGGCTGGGGTGAGAAGGAAGAATTACAGACAGAATCAAGGCACAGAGAGATCGTGGCTTACACAGGAAGTCTACTTACACAGGAAGCAGAGCCAGGAATTCAACTTTAATGTAGTCCCAGGCCAGTGGCTTAATCACAAGACGACCCTCAATCA
Organism: Pelusios castaneus; assembly: GCA_007922175.1. Taxonomy (NCBI): domain Eukaryota; kingdom Metazoa; phylum Chordata; order Testudines; family Pelomedusidae; genus Pelusios; species Pelusios castaneus. The sequence continues at coordinate 3,209,139 of ML685819.1, read as the reverse complement.
GAAGGCATTTTTCTTTTCCCTTTTTCCCATTTATATAGTTCACTTGCAGTGACATCCAGTTACGTTAGTGATGCTTCTGTAAAGGCTTTGCCTGGTGTAGAAGTTCTCCAGGTGTGTTTTGGATCTAGCTTTTTTGGTTCAAAGTGTAGGGGTGTGTGCGTGCATGTACATGAGAGAGATCTGTTTCTATAAGTGTGGAAGTGGATTTCACTTTGACTGCACGTTTTAGCCACATCTTACACCTCAGATTTATTTCTGATGTTGACAGCAATACCTACCATAATGGGGCAGAAAGCAACACCTGAAATTGTCCCATCTGCAGAAAGCTTCTGAGCATTGACCAACTTCCAGTGACTTTTCATTCCAAACCCTTGAAGTCCAACTTCACTGGTGTGTCTCTCTCTAAAAAAAGTATGTTCCCTATTTTGCCCCTGGCTTTCCTAGGGTCTTTTTAAGAATAAAACTTCTTCAGACAGGAAGGGTAATCTGGAGAGCAAACATTGCACTCCATTGATATTTTGGTAGCCCTCAGTTAGTTGGTTCTTCATGAGTGAACCTTGTAGCTGAGCCAGTCAGTTTTTTGGTACCAAACAGTCCATAACAGCCAAAGAGATTTAATTACCTTCCCCCACCTGCTGTGTAATGACTGTGACAGGATCATAAAATATGCAACAAGACTAAACAGCACTCTGAGCATTTTGTTGCTTCCTTTGTTTAAAGGAGTTTGGAGATGATGAAACTTGGGCTGTTCCCCTAGTAGCAAGAGTGCTCCTATTTTCTGCTTGAGGAGCACTAAATGTGAGGACGTGGCACAGAGCTTTACCATCGTACTGATGGTTGTTTTCCACAACATCAATTGGAAATGAATTTGCAGGTGACTAAAAAAACCTCTAAAGTTAGAAAATGCTAAGTTGTGTGACTTCCTTATTAGCCCTCTGTAGTGTTTGTCATGGAGCAACCCATCAATGATTAGTTGGTCAGGTTTTAAACCAACCTCTCTTCTTCCTACTCTAAAGTTTAACCATGACATAAATGCTGCTCCATTTAAAACAAATTGGCTATTGGTATGTCTTCCCTGCAAAATTAACCTGAGTGATTGTCACCCAGGTCTGAGTACCTGGTTTAGCTTAGCCTGGGTGTGGGCATCCACCCTCCAAAGCCCAGCTTGAGTTACTGCATCCTCACTTGTGTCATGCACTCACCAGTATTTAGTTAGGAGTTCAGGGGGAGCATCCCATGGTGTATTGCACTGTGGTAAAATGAGCTGCTCTGACAGTTTCTTTCCCGGTAAGTTGTGAGAGAACTTCTCTCTCCCTCAGGGCATGCTGGGATTGAAGGGAGGAGGGAAATGAGGGCAGGTAGGTGTTAGAAGACTATTAGCACTCCTATGCTTTTTTTAGTCCTTTTTGCAAAGTGGGCGGGCAGATTAGTAGTTAGACCAGGAGCAGAAACCAAGGTGTAACTCATACCCGCAGCTAGCCAGCTAACCCAGACAAAGCACTGCTAAACTCGGATGAATGGGTTTTAAGTGCAGGTTAGGACTAGAGCCATGCTGAGGGAGAGCCTGAAATGACTGCAGTGAAGGTATACTCTGTAAGGTCTGAACTCTCCAACCCTACAGAAGATCTGAATAGTAGTTTTGTCCATCTTTGAGTGTTTAGGAGAGTGGCTCAAACCACAGCATTTGGATCTGGGTTCAGATTTCAAATAACACTTTCTGTGCTGTTTGGATTGTGTATTGATTCAGATCTAGCTCTGATTTTGCTGTGCTATGGCTTTCTACACGGCTCGCACAAAAGCCACACTCTACAGGTGAAGTGTCAATATCATAAAACATGACTGCCATCATCAGCTTCACCATTCTATTTAATTTGTGGAGATCCTCAGTCTAGTCTCCGATTTTTCTTTTCTTCTTTCTAGAGGTATCCACAAATTCCCTTTCACTTATTTAGGATGGAGTCTGTTGTTATGATTTACCATGTTATTCCAGTAAACATGATTTGCTGGAGTATCTGAGAAAAGATTCCTCAGTTGGTATCACCAAACCCCTAGTGTTTCAGATAAATGCGTCAGGCCCTTTGGAAGCATGGAATTAGATCTAGAATCAGGAGACTTTAAAGCCAATGCAATAAATGTTCGTTCTTTTTTATTTACCTTGTTGAGGGTTGTTTTTTGAGACATTGACATTGATATTTCCAGATTCTTTCTATAACCATTAGGGCTGGAACTTTTTTTAATGAAAGGTGAAATTCTCCTATAATGACATTTTTTCAGGTGCTTTTGAGAAAACCATCAAATATCACAAGATTTGGGATGAAATAAGAGTTAGCAACACTGCTACCCTACCTTTTTATCAGTTCTTATAGTTGAAAACGAATATGCTAAAAGTTTGGAGATTCAGTTTTGCCAAGGTGGCAGATGAATTGAGCATAGAATCCTGCTGCCAGGTAACAGATAGATAGGAAGCATTAAAAAGCAGTGTTATTTTGAGAAGGATTGTTAGCTCATTAAAAGATGGTGCAAGAGTTATCCTGCTTAATCTGTTCCTGCCTTTCCTCTCGTCTCCTGCCTTATGGTCAAATGAAATGTTGCTGGTTGGAAATGTTCTTATTTAACAGTTAATTGGAGGTCATTTATAATTAATTCCCAGGTCAGTTTAGATGAATCCTGATGGCTTGATGCTGTTCTGCAATGACACTTGTCATTGTCTCTCCTCTGACAGATACAACTCCAAATGCTAAGGCACCCTCTAATGGGAAAAAATAGGAGCTTGAAACTGGTGAAAAGCTCTGTCTTTGTCAGTCAGCAGCATGCCCTTTCTATGCATCTGAAATCAATTTGCTTTAGGCTCATCCCTTGCCTGGCTTCCTGCTGCATATCTAGCTGCAGCAGCATCCCTTACACAAGTTCAAAGGACATATGCAGGGTCTAAAAAAACATAGAGCCTGCTAGCCAATTGTTTTGCATAAGTTTCTTCAAGATGGTGAGTCATCCCATATGACTCTGAAACAGTGACTTTTTGGGGATTGAGGTGAAAGGACAGACTGCTTAAAAAAAAATCCATGTAGAATTAATGCTTATAATAACTGTTTCACTGATGCCTATGCTTCCTAAGATCTGATGAAAGCATCCACAGCCAATTGCCAGTTTTCTGGGTCACCCGGTCCCCTTAAAAAGCCACTTTCATGTTTACAGTGGGGGAGACTTTCATTTGATCTAGATTAGTGGTTCCCAACCTTTTAGGCTTGAGGGCCACAGATACCATTTTTGGAACCATGAAGGGCCACTAGTCTCTGCCAGCAGCCTCCCATCTGCCCCCTGATTACAGCCAGACATAGGGAGTTCAGTATGTTTGAGTTCAGAAGCTACCTCACTCCTCACTGATCTCTCCCCCTGGCTGCAGCAGAGAAACTGCATGCATCCAATACCCCGTATGCTCCACCTGTGTCCCTAAGCAGTGGTCCTTTCAATAATCAAGATGACAGGAAGGAGATCAACAACTGGGTTCAAAGCCTGCAGACCAGGCAGAAGGAGGTGGCCAGGAAGCCTGAAGAAGGATTCTGCATTGGCTACAAAGTGGCAGAAGGCAGGTCAAGGAGCTGAAACCTCCAGGGACGAGGCACTGGAATGAGTGGCTCTGTGAAAGGGTCTGGGAGGCAGATGAAGGTCAGAAGTGGCCCAGGGAAGCAGCAGCCGTGACCCAGGGGCTTAGTACAGAGTTGCTAGGCTGAATGAGGAAGAGAGAGAGCCTGGGTTCCCTTACCTGCACCAGGAAAAGGGATTGTAAAAGCCCTTCTGATGCAAGGAATAATGAGTCCAGGTTGGGGGCTGAAGGCGTAGAATAAGCTCATTGGATTGCTTGTTTGTGCACTCTTTACTACCCCTGACTATAAATGACCTGGCTGACAGGCTGAGTAATAAGAAGGGGCAAACCTTTGCAAGGTCAGGGTGGCCATCAATAGGGGTGCCAGAGTTGAAGAGTCTGGATTAAAAGACCCAACCAAAAAGATGCACACTGACCCAGTGGGTGACCCTTTATACAAGGACAATAAAGGAAACAATAAAAGTTGTTCTCTAAATTCAAATTAAGAAACATAGGACTCTTCAAACCCAAGTGAAGTTGCTATAGAAAACAATGACTGTGGGAACACCACAAACCCAGAGTACTTTCTCCAGCCTGGCTCTGTCAAGTATCGACCACTTAGTGAAAGGAGAAGAAAAGAGGCCCAAGTTTTCCAGGTCTCTCACTCCTGTCCAGTCAATCAGATTAATGGTAAGAATAAAAGAACGTGGAGTAGTCAGCAGTTTTACTCAGGGCAGAGTTCCTGTTGGGTATAAGTTGAACATCTGGGGAAAGAAGAATTGTCACTAATTTTCAGTTTAGTGGAAGTAGAAATTTTCTTCTCAGACTTCAGAATTTTAAGGATAACAGTGTACATCTCCTTATTTTTAGGCTTTTATTATTTCTAAGGAAATCTTTAATCCATAATTCAGTACCTGCCTTTTCATTTGGAGTGCACCTAATATGGTTTTATGAAGAGGTGAAAAATGACTTATTCTGAGTGTGAATGTTCCTGAGATTCGTGCCTCCAGACATTTTAAAGGACTCGCTGGGCTGTAGGCATGATGAGAATTTTCATAATGCTAACAGCATTTTTTATTTAGATGAAAAAGTCCAGAGGCTGGAATGCTTACAAATACATTGAGAAGTCTGAGCTCATTTCTTGACATAACACTGAGCTCATGTCATGATCAGTGAGTCAACTACTTCGAAAGGTGTGTATGGAGAACTGCCAGGTTCAAGTGGAAAATTCCTGAATCATGTTCTGGCAGTGGCAGGGGGCTCATTTGAGGTCTCATATGGGGCTATTAGAAAGAAAATCCCAAAAGAAATGTGGCATCACCTGAAGTGGGGAAGACATGTTCAGCTTTGTAAGTGCTCTAATAGAGAGACTTTTTTGTCCCAGAGGATATTTTTTTTTAAAAAGTTTGATTATATTAAGCCTTGCACTACTCCAAAAAAAAAAAAAAAAATGAGCTAAGACATTGTCTGAGTGATGGGAGGCGGGGTATGAAGGAAAGGTGAGTCGCTTGCTTACAACTCTTAAACGCAGTTCTTCTTGCAATCCTTTCTCTCTGTCTGCTTTGGGTCTGCCTGTCAGCATTGTGTTACTGTCTAGAAGAGAGATGCATCTCCTTTCTTCTCTCAACCAGTTTGATCAAATCCCCTTTCCTGTTCAGAATCCAAGGCAGCTACCCCAGCTTTCCAAACCCATTTTCTCCAGCTCCGTACACACGCAATAAAGCAAAATATAGCCCACTGAGAAGATGATGACACTCTAATAAGGATTAATAGGCACCTTTCAAAGGCTTAATGATCACCCAACCTTTCATGGACTAGGTTGCCTGGTTGTATCTTCTGTAGGAGCCCTTGATAAATTCATAAAGCAGCATGTGATAGTCATTCCTGGCTATAATTCAATTTTAGAATGTATTTGAAATTGGTTTTTTTGAACAGTGGCCAAATATCAGCTCCCACCTTTGAAACTTCCCATTGTTTACTAATGCAGCCAGCCCAAACTGATGATTTAGGCCTAAAAACTGGAAGCAAAGTATTGAGATTGTAAAACCAAGGTAAATAACTGTCATGCAAGTCATTGGTTCTGTAAGAATGAGCATTGTAAATTTAAATGTGGTTAGTAAAAATTGGCACTTTTATAGCAGAATGCTCAATGAGATGGCTTAGAAGTACTTCTGGGCGCTGACCTTGAAACTCTTTATTATCGTTCAGTAATTATTTCAATGCCTGGACTTACTTTTGGAGGAGAGGAGCTGAGTAAAAAGACCTGAATTTACTTTTTAAAATCTTCTTTAAAGTTTTTCCTGTCATTGTTTAATGGGGTCTTTGGCTCTGCCCAGTGCTGACACTTGATTGATACGCTGGGCTACCATGCCACTTACAATCTGCTGTATGAATAGAATGTCCTATCTGGTTCTTGTATCAAAATGAAATCAGATAATGAAGGATTGTTGAGACAGGCCATTCAGAGAATCACTGGCATTAAACCACCGAGCTAGTCTGCACAAGCTCCTGTGTAGGAGTATGTTTCCTACAGAGGGTACACAAAATTGAATTTAAATCACTGTCTTGCAGCAGGAATTGGCTGACTAAGATAGTGGTGACTGACTGTTAGTAGCATTTATAGTGTGTGTAATAGATCTTTTGATGTGATGTGAATCTCTGCAAAATAGTATTTTTATAAAAATAGCTATTTTAATGAGGTCATTGTTTCTGCGCCATACTCTAATGCTTGTAAAATATGATGTGAGCTGTATTTTAAAGAGGAGAAGCTGGAAGTTTAAGCCTTTCCAGATTTGCAGTAATTAAATGACAGGAAAAGGGATTTAAAACACTTGAAACAAGAGCCATAACAAAAGCAAAGAGAATATGAATTATGTATGGTAGAAGAAATAAATGCTTCAATGTAAGTGTGCTTGAGGATTGAGCTACAATAATTTTTACATGTGCACAGTATATTAAAACAGTCTGTTTTCAAAATGCCAGAGGCACTCTTGCACAATGTGTCTCTCACAGATGAAAAACAACTTTTCTCTTAAATCGGTCCCCCTAGACTTGGTGCTAGTGATAAATTCTGCAGAATTTAGGGTCACTTGCAAAAATCATGGCCAATGTTTTGCAAGCTGAGTGCCTCCTGCCCATCTGAAAGCTGAGTGCAGCTGGGGAATATAATGCTAATGAAGGAGCTGGCTTCACAAAGAAATCCTCCATTCATGGAATAGATGGAGTGCAGGCAGCCAAAAGGCAAGCTTTTTCACATTGCCTCTCCAACTTTTTCCTAGCTCTGCCTTGGAAGGGCAACCACAA